>JARYGA010054446.1:0-41025 GCA_030545235.1 Helianthus tuberosus | reverse complement strand
GCGTAGGTCGTCAGGACAACCACTCTGACGAAAGGTGATTTCCATGGCATCAAACCAAGAGAGTAGTGCGGTAGCACCATCTTTTCCAGTAAATTCCAATGGTTTGCAAGCCATGAATTGTTTGAAGAGAAAAGGTGTCTTTGGCCTATCCACCTTGGAGTCCACCGAGCCATGAGGCGAATCGGTGTTGGTTTGAATGCGGCTAACAATGTCGGGTATAACTCGAGCCATTTGGTCGGCCATTTGTTCAGCAATGAGCCCAACTAGCTCTTGTTTGGAGATGGATTCGCTGTTGGAACCTTTCTTTGACTTGGTCTTCTTTGATGAGCTTGGAGATGCCATCTAGAAGTTTGAAAGAAAAGGAAAGGATGAGACTTGATCATAAATTTTAAAACAAGGTTTTTGCATGTAAAAGCATGCAAGTGTTCATGTATCATGTATAATTCACGTAAAGCACAAGTTCTCAACATGTAGACAACAAGTATAACACGTATGAATGCGTAAAAGTATAAATTTAGTTTGTTCACGAGGATTATTATTGTTTTTGGTTGCGATAACATGCAAAACGAGTTTAAAAGTTTGAAATGAAGAACGTTCAAGTATAAAAATCACATATAAATTGAGATACATAAAAGCGAGGCTCAATAAAACATATGATTGTTTCGGGTAGAGAAACGTCGACAATTCCAAAGTGAATTGAAAGTCCTTTCAAATTAGAGAAACGTGCTTTGGCCTATAGGTAAGATACTCTCGTCGAGAAGCGATTAATGGTATCTTACCCTTCCAGTTACTACATGTCTCTAATCGATTGAAACAATCGAAACTTTGGCGAGATCGAAAATCGAGGAATGGGACTTAATCGACAAGGTGCGGGTTTCACCCCTAACTTGACGATTTCGTACCCTAATGTGGTTGGTACTCGTCGGGCCAAAATCTAATTTCGACACTTTGACGAGGGTCCACTAGAGTTTGAAATGGAAATTCACCATTAAATTGTGGATTTCACTCCTAGCTTCAAAAAAAAATAGTTTAAGGAAGAATGAGAGTCGTTTACCAAATTGTGGGTTTCACGCCTATTTTGGTAAAGTCGTCTCATTTATGTTGCAAGAATCTTCAAATTAACAAAAGTGTATTTGTGCTAGCCTTAGGAAAGGCATGTAAATTTAACAAACATGAAGTATTGCTAGGAAGCATGTAAGGTAGAATGCATAAGTTTTAAACAACAAATAAGAGACAAGGTTCCTAAAACTATAGACTAGGGCAAAAACATGGCAATTTTCCTAATTCCCTATAGTTATGGCTCTGATACCAATCTATCACACCCCAACCAATGACGGAAATATCGGGATGAGACGAAGTGTGAAGATTGCTAGAGACTTCATAACACTATTTGTGTCAATATTTAATAAACATATTTCATTTCAATAAGTAAATTGTCAACATTACAAGGAATTCAAATAACAACAAGTTCAAAAGAAATACATAACAATCATAAGCAAAATTGATACATCATTTAAACCTAAACGTCTATATGTGTATCTAGGCATCAACGCTGCTTCATTTCATAGCATCATCGTCATCAACCTGTAACATGTTAAAATAAAGTTCAATGCAAAAGCAAAGGCGAGTACACAGGGTTTAAATAGTATAACATAAGTATAAAGCATTTACTCGAATCCACATGGCAGTTTGTATACAAGTTAACTAGCATGCATAACATTACATCTAACCCAAAGTGTCCACTAGTATTTAGCATCCCTCGCCACAAGAGTGACGAGACCATTTAGTATATTGACTTAACAAACCCCCGACGGGTGGTGTGCTACTCCTATAGCGCTATAATTGTTAAGCGAGGGCATAGCATATTAATGGCATAAAGCATGTATTATCTAGCATAACAAGTAGCATGTATATCAGATTGAGTTCACAAGGTATGTTTAAGTGTGTGCAAGTGTAATTTTTGTATGGTAACATGTTACAACCCAAAAGTGGTTTAAAATGTAAATGGGTCGAGTGTACTCACGATTTTGCAAGCTTTCCTACTTGAATCCGTGAAGAATTGGTTGATGGAGGGAACACCAAGTTATCCTACAAGAGGAAAATCAAGGTGTATGAGTAATTTGGAAGAATGATGGGATATTCGGACTTAAGATTCAAAGAATGACAAAGTAAATATTATGAAAATATTCACTATGGTATTAGCACTTGTCTTGACACTATAGTAATCCCTAAGGATTGTATGTGATTTCATAGGTTCAAGACCTATTAGAATCGTCAAAAGGAACTACACACATAGTGATAAACTTATTAACTTGGTAGAGGATTTATATAATCACTACCAAGGGTTCGGTTTTAAGGTTTATTATTGTAGTCATATCATATACATAATAATATACTTAGTCATGTAGGAGGCGGGAGGTTGAACCTTCCACTTTGGTACCTCTTGGTGTCATATAAGTCAAGTAGGAGGTGGGAGGTGAAATACTCCACTTTGGTACCTCGTGTAATGTATTATCATATAGGTCATGTAGAAGGTAGGAAGACGAATCTCCCATTTAGGAACCTCATAGATATGTACAAGGAATGATACAACTAACTAAGCAAAACATCAAGTGATGTGTGGACTTGTATGTAGGTTAGCCTAGGCTAACCAAGCAGTCACACCATCTTCAAGTTCAAGACTTGACACCACTTGTGAGCTAAGAACTCGATTAAAATAGAAAGTTTAGAGTGTTTAGACACTCACATTAAGTGTAAAACAACCTTGGTTTGGCTTTACTAATCATACACTTGATTAGAAGCATAAGAACACAAGTTTGTTTGAAGTATACAAGAGTTTAAGAAAGTTTTAAAACACAACAGAAAATTTATGGACACTTTTAGGGCATTTCCAGGTCTGATTTCTCCAAGGAGAGATCAAGGAATCAAACCCAAAGATTATCCAAGCATTTAGAAAGAAGAATCAAGTGATTTGGTTGAGTTTTGAGCAAGTTATGCTCACTTTTGTAAGGAGGTATGAATCTGTCCGAATTTCTGATTTGCAAGAGCTTTGAGAGTGATTTTGGAGAGATTAGAGAGTTGTGAAAGTGTATAATGGCTTGGAGAACACTTGGTTTTATAGGGGAAGGATTAGGGTAAGTCAGGTAGGGTTTAAGTGGGTATTAAGTGCTTTAGAAAGTGTTTAAAATACAAACCCAGCCCAAAAATCCCGCCCCCAAACCTGCTGCCCGCCCTTGTTGCGTTTCAGCTCGACCGGGAACAAAGCATATAAGGATTTTGTTCCCGGGTTACTTCATATGTGTGGCGAGTGGCGGAGTGGTTAAGGTCTTGCATGTTGAACCGGGGGTCCCGGGTTCGAGTCCCGCGGATCCCGGTTTTTTTTGAATTGTTTTCTTTTATTAAATAACTCATTAATCAGTTTCATAAATGCCAAGAAGGGCCCTTGTAGTTCAAGAATTCAATATTTACATTTTAAACCTTGGACTTATTAAAGGAAGGTGTATATATATATAGGGTAGGGATATGGTAAAAAGTGTCTAAAATGTGAGAAGGGTAAGAAGTGTTTTAAACCATTGGATATTTGATCTAATGGTTGAGATCAATAGGGTATAAAATGTAAATTGTGTTTTAATTAGAAGGACCTTATGTAAAATTGAAGGGCAATAGTGTCTTTTCCAATGTTTCAAATATGGTAACCGCCATCAATCTCCTAAAAACTAGCTATTCAGATTTAATTGCTAAATTATCTCGATCCTAAATTCTAAAAATAGAAAAATATGTAACTGCTGCAAAGAAACGTATAACACTATACATCCATCATATAACACTATACATCTATCATATAACACTATATAACAATATATAACACTATACATCCATCATAGGCATGCTACCAGAAAAATATAACACTATGCATCCATCATATAACACTATATAACCAAAGAACACTATATAACACCATGTAACACTATATAATACTATATAAAAAATATATAACACTATACAGTTCTAAATGGTGGTTGCACTACAGAATTAATAATTGATGGTGTTATATAGTGTTTTTTGATGGTTGCACTACAGAATTATATAACACTACAAAATTATATAACACCAAAAACCATATTATAACACCATATAACACCAAGTAACACTATATAACACTATATAAAAATTATATAACACTATGCAGTTCTGAATGGTTGTTGCACTACAGAATTATATAACACTACACACATTCGTAGATTAATTTCTAAAATCGAATTCCTATAATAATGGGTGGAAGTTATTTTGGGCAGTTATCTTTTAATCAATTAATTGAAAGAAAATAGAAAATTACTAATTCACCCTTTTGAATTAATTTAGATATAGGACACTTGTCATCACCACATTATTTCTTACCCTTCTCACACTTTGAGTACTTTTTACAGGATCCTTTACCTATATATATATATATATATATATATATATATTAACATTAAATAAAAAAAAATTAGCATTTTAATTTTTGTAAAATAAATCAATTAATTTTATTATTTAATTTAATTGATTAATTTGAATAAATTAACTTAATAAATGAATAGGTAATTGTATTTTCGTAATGAATTTAGTTTAACGATTAACGAGTCTCACGGATAACAAACGTTTCCAATCACGCACAATATTATAACGAATGTATATTAAGAATCTTGATTTCATTATGATCATAGTCTCGGTTTTACAACGACGCGGTTAAAGACGTTTACAAGAATTACAAGATGAACTTTCTAAAAGTGGAAAGTATGAAAATACCTGGCGTTACATTATTCCCCCAAAACGCTACAACTTATCATAAGTTGTATTTGGACGCTTCACAACCTGTGAGTAGATATAACTCTTTTCCCTTTTTACAATTAAACTTTTGGGGTGTATCGCGTGTCATGTTTTTATTGTTTTCTAGTTGATTAAATAACATGCAAAGTCAATGTGTCACTACGTGTGTCGCGTTCAATGTTTCTATTATTTCTAGTATCTATCGTTGCATTGTGTGTATCTATGTATTTATTCGCTTTGTGTCACAGGTTTTGCATGGATCCACCTGGCTGACTAGGTTTCCCATGGCCATGAGTTGCAGTCTAGTATCGCCACCAGTATTAGACTTGCTCTTCGGGGCTTGAGCCTAATGCACGCTATTGTCTTTGAGTCTTATTGTTTCTATTGTATCTATATTGTGGTTGTGGTGATCTGTTGATTGTTTTTGGGATATTGGTGATATTGATGTTTCTACAACACATGATAGCATGTAAAATATATTTTTGAAAGTTTTCTAAGTAAAATAAATCAAATAGCAAAGCAAAATGTTTTATCTAAAATTTAGATCTATTCACCAACATTATGTTGACCAAAAAAACCATTTTACGCATGATACAGGTACATGACTTGAGAGAGTTTGAAGTTGAAGACATGTAGGATGTGCCTTAGTAATAAATGGGATTATTGTACTTGTTTTATTTATGTTAATGATATTGTATGAAAGTTATGTTGAATATATTCTATGATTATGCGTACAAATCTAAATTGGTGCCTTTAAATATTTAAACTTATAATATTTAAGTATTTAAACTTATAATAATGTCATAAGCTATGGGCAATCATAATACCTCGTACCATTCCGCTGTGGGTCGGGGTGTGACAATAACACCAACCAAACTCATGGTTGAACGTTATGTATTAGGGTCATTTCCATCTTGGCCAAAGTTCCTCAAACCATGGATTCTAATGGGTTAATCGGTAACCATGAAAACACAAGCAAAATAGTGTCCATAATGAGTGCTTCTAGACAAGATGTATTTTCTTGCAATATATATACTTTCATATTATCTTGAAACCTCAATCTAACTCCATATCGAACTCCATAACTCATACGCCTCGTTCATCCTTGTAGGATAACCTTGGCGTTTTCCCTAAACTCTCAAGACTCTCCGCTCATGTTTTTGGAAGCTTTTACTAACAGTGAGCACGCATGTCCCTCTTTTCATTTCCACACTTTTGGGTGCAATATATATTACCATATTGAGACTCACACAAACACACATATGCAAATATATTATTCATACCAACGAATCCAATATACAGGCTTTATACGTTTATACTTTAGGAATACATGCATGCTTGAAGACATTTTTGCACTATACTTTGTCATTAACTTCGCACAAGTCTACCTTAACATGTATAGTGCTATAGGAGTAGCACACCACCCGTTGATGGGTTTATGTTAAATAATACAATCATACGAACGGTCTTGTCGTTGCGACGACAAGATTTCGCTAGTGGAATCTTTATGTTGGCACACATGTGATGCATGCTAGTTCATGTTATGTTATGCTTTAGTATACGTTTTTGTCATGTGGATCTCGTTAGATTCTTTTACACATATGCTAGTACGTTAAAAGTGTATGCTCACCAATGCATTTTTTGTGTTGACATGTTACTTTAATATATATTGCAGGTTTGTGATGATGATGCGTTGAAAGAATCTAGTAGGATGGCTAGAAACACATATAGTTTAATTCTATATTTTGTTGTTAAGTTGTTAGGTTTCAATTTTTTTTGTAATTTACTTCCATGTATTGTACTAGAATCTTTTTAAAAAGAAATGAAAAGTTACTTATTAAATTATTGTCACAATAGTGGTTGTGATGTCTCTTTCAATCTTGTTTTTGTCTCTCTCCGATGTTTCCGCCATCGGTTGGGGTGTGACTGAATGGAATCTTTAGATACATTAAAGGAACCATTGATAATGGATTGTGGTATCCTAAGAATGAAGGCGTCGACATAATGTGCTTTGCGGATTTGGATTATGGAAGATGTATGACTGATAGAAAAGCACTAGTGGTGTAAGTGCATTCATGAGATTAGCTCTCACCTAATGGTGGAAACAAGCGTCGTTGCTTTACCCACAATCGAAGCCGAATATGTAGCCGTCGGTAGAGCATGTGCACAAGCTATGTGGATGTGACAAACGCTTTTGGATTATGAGATAAGTTCTTCTAACATTCCTATATTTTGTGATAAAAAAAATGCTATTAGTTTTAGTAAGAATAATGTATTGCATTCTAGAACTAAGCACATATACCTTAGACATCATTTCCTTAAGGATAGTGGTGCAAAAAAGAAATGTTACTTTGGTTAAAGTCCTTTCGGATGAGAATATAGCAGATATATTCACCAAAGCATCAAAAAACTAATCATTTAATATCATGAGATTGGGTCTAGGTATGTTAGAACACCACCTATGAGTAATTTGTCTTGAAAATCAATTAACTATGACCAAAATCCCTCAATTCCACCTCCGTATATCCATGGTACATCCTTAGAAATGACTACAGAACAAGAAACAAGTATGGAAAGGCCTTTGCAGCTTCCACGATCAATGGAACAAACACGAAGCTGAAAAGAAACCACTGCCAATTTGGCGGTCGATGTCGTGGTCGTTACCATTGATCGCCGAGCTAAAGTTCATAAAACCTAACCATGACCTGCGGTCATTAGCATCGACCACCGGATTATTCACGAAGAGCCCAAAACTTCAATTCGGATCCTTGAACTTTCAAGCTTTCTCTCACTTCCAAACCTTTTTAAACTTTGACTCTTACCTACCCACTTAATCTAAGTGACTTGTGTCTAAGATTTGGGATCAATACCCTTATCTCCATCACCTTTACATCAAAAGTGTATAATGCTTTCAAATCTTCTCCTTCCCAATGCAAGATCGAAATGTATCACTTTGTCCATTGAACTCTTAGCCTACAAAGCCAAATCTATTCTATATTAAATGGCAAATCCGTGGAGCTAATTAAATCCACACCAACCTCTTAAAATATTTTCACCATGTCTAATTACACCAAGTAGATTGCCTCCAAGAAAACTCTTTGTGTTCTACATACCTTTGATTCTCAAACTATAGCATCCAATCTAGTTCTTGTAAAAGGAAAAAAGGACCTTGAAGGAAGGATAGTGGAGTATAATAGATAACTTGAGTATGAGGTGTATGATCTATTTCAATCCAGTGGTTGGCAATGTTTCATATATCCCATGAAGATGTATTCCCAAGGCGCATGCAAAGTTTTATGTTAGATGTCATTTCCATGAAGGTATATCATCTCTATCCATACCATGTACAACAAATCATGGTATTGGTTTATTGAAAGGATTTTTTTTTGAAGTTCTCCATGTTCATACTAACATTCCTATGGTATTTACCACTTCTTATGATATAGACTCAATTTACTTCATTTCTTGACTCCCTATCTTACACTCCATTTGTAATCCACTTACACCAAAGAAACCACACACATTTGCTACATTGACCTCCTTCTCGAATGTGTCATCTGGCGTAAGATCTTGTCTCACAATGTCTCTTTAAGACAAGTAAACAAACACAAGATCAACGCTCTTGAAGCTTATGTGTTATTTTTCTTCAAAACTATGAGCCTTGTAATTTATGTTAAATCTGATTCAAAACATGATAAATATTCCTCAATCAACCCCACAGCCACCGCTCACGACTGTCAGCAACCCTCCACCACCCATAGCCACCACTTACTCTTCTCTGTACCCCCACCAACAACCACCACCATCCAAAACTCTCAATATCGCCACCACCGACAACTGTCACTAACCTTTTACCACCAGCACCTCACACCACCCGCCACCGCCACAACCACCACTTACCCCACACCACCTGCTACCACAACCACCCTCCCCTTACCACCTACCTTTTCCTCACCCAGTTATGTAACACCTCAAAAATATCAAACTATATGATTACATGTATTTGTACATTTACTTATACATATAAAATAATACCTTTGAATAAAACAATAAAGTACAATAACTAGGAACAATTAACCTAGTTAGAAATACTCTATTTGGTTAGTTGAAAAAAGAATGGTGACATTTATGAATAAAACTAAGTTTAGGGACTAAAGTGGTCAACTAGAGATTTAAGGTATTATAAAGAAAATTTTAAAACAAAAACACACATCAGTGTGTGTTCTGGAAATCGACCAGAGAGGGGGAAAAGGGGTGAAACCCTTCTTTAACCTAAAATCAGCAATTGAAAGCTAAATTAACTCATGCATGATTAGGGATTTTCGATCATCTAATCATAACTAACACAAGGTATGTTGCAATTTTCGTTTTAAGTAATAATGATGCATATGGATGAACTTGATTGACTGAGTTCTTGAGAAATTGTTGTTAGAATGGCCTAAGTGAGGTGTAATGTAGACCTAAGGCTTTAATTCCAACAGAAATTACAAATTCCTTAGCAAGAATCAAGTTTTAGGGAATGACTTTTATAACAACCCTCCAAAATATTTCCAACACCCTTAATATATTTAAAGTGCCCCATACGTCCTAAAATACACCCCGTATACGATAAATGGCCCGAAATACCTTTATTTTTACAAAAATCAGTTAAAAACGAAATTTAATGGGTTGTCGCGGGGCGCGACAGATACCCCATAAGCCGTCGCGGGCTGCGAGCGCCTGGCTACGAGGCAAAGCCCGGTGCCGACACGTGGCACAATCGTGTCAAGCCTAGCGGGGTGACTCAGACAAGCTAGGGCCTACCCAACCTAGCTCGCGGGCCATCTAGGCCTTCCCTTTCTCTTTCGCGGGCCGCGAGGAAGTCCGAATCGGGCACTATAAATAGATGGCATCGGCTGTTCATTTGAATTCGCTCACAACTTTCATTTCTCTCTCAAATTCAGCATAGTATACATAATTCCCGGGCATAATACCCCCCTAAATAACGAAGTTCTGCCTCGTTGTAAGTATTTTAACCCCCGGTTACGTATTAGATACGCTGCCCGATTGATCTAGGGTTCCGTAACGGCTGTCGTGGTTCTTCCCGACTTAGTCGTTGGAATTCTGTCTCGGGGAGGGTATTACTAATGTAAATATAGGGTTATTATACTAACGCGTGTGCATTGTGTAATTAATAGATAATCACCAGGAAATCCTAAAGGAAAACCCTAAGACAGCAATGTGAGTAATCCTCCTTTTTGCAAATTGTTTTTACAAAACCTCAAGTGTTTTACATTATATTAAACAGTGATTGAGTATTTGTATTCTACAATTATTGTCGGTATGTTGGGGTTTTGTATACAAAATTTGTTACTACACTGTGAGTAGTAACATGATGTCACACCCCGACCACGTAGAACATACAAAACGTGGCGGAAACATCGGGGAGTGTTGTAACAGAATTAATGTTTCACAACCATGGATATTAAAGTTTCATTTTATTCATCAAACAAGCGAGTTACATTGTCTTTAAACAAGAAGTAAAGAGTACATAACATAAATTAACTAGTTCTTGTCTCGTTTTAAGTCACTAAGGCACATGTCCGCCTAAGTATGTCTTGATAAGTCCTATGCATCATCTCCTGAAAACACATGTGAAAATAGGTACGTCAGCATAAAAATGCCTGTGAGATATATAGGTTTTGTGAAAATGAGATTCATGACTTATGTTTAAGAAAATGTTTAGTCATGAACCTTTTAGTTTGCTTTGTTTTGTAAATCGTTTAAAAAGCAATAAGATCAGATGATATGTATAAGTAAGAGAATTATGTATGGTTAAATGAATAACCAAGTAAAATGAGTTTGTAAAAGATAAGTTGTTTTGTAAAACAATGTCTTGTGAAAAGTATGTTATTTGTATAAAATGTTATATGTCTTAAATTGAAATGATTCAAATAACGCTACAATATGTGATATCATACAAACACTTATATATAGGAAGTACCAGCGGCGTATCCACCATGCTTGTATCATATTACACACGCCTCGTTACTTAAATCACTTACTCAAACCAAACCCCCGAAGTAAAATGTTTATGTATAATCAAATGTCTAATGTCTATGTCGAATGTTTATGTCAAAAGTCCTTGTATAAACCATGTCAAATGTTGATAGTCCAAAAGTAGTCAAGTAATGTGTAACAAATGTTTATGTATGGTAAGTAAAATAAGACTACTTAAACCATAAGTAAAAATGTACAAAACAAAGTATTTTGAGTAAATCAAAAAGTTATGTTTTGTAAAATATATGCATGCTATACAGAATATGAACATTTATGCGGCATTGTGAAAATTCATACATCCAAGCCTTGAGACAGTCGGATAACTATGTAAAAATGAGTTATCAAAAGAATATGTATTCAGATTCGGTCATTCCTTACGTCCAAACAAACCCGAGATTTCAGGAATGGGATTTGTCAAGTCCTGTGGTACCACTACCTACTACCGAGCGGCATGATCGGTGTTAATGAATGTATAGTATAGTTTAAACAAACCAAATGTCATACCAAAATGTAAGCATATGATGAATAAGAAATGTACTAAGTATACAAAGCAGAAAAGTCATGTAAATCAATGTGCTAGCATGCTATCAGTTAACATACATAGCAGAAATGTAATGTAGAACCATGTACTAAGTATGCACACAATGGACATACATAGCATACAATGTAATGAAATCATGTACTATAATGTACTAATGAACATAGGAAGTATATGATGTAAAAACAGGAAAGCATGAAAGTAACAAGTAGGCACACGTGTTTCACCCCAAAACAGTTTGGAAAACAGTAAAAGAGGGGTCTATGTACTCACTTGAGATTGCTTAGTAGTCCTTGGGTAACAACCAAACAATGCTAGAGATCACGGATATCAAACGGCACCTAATATAGGTAACTATGTTAATAAACCGGACCTAAATCGGAAGATTTAGATAGAATGAGGGTTCGTAAACCAAACGAGTATAGAGACTCGTGTCATATGGTTTAACAAAGCCTACATACTAAATGAAACCTAACCTAAGTGCTTACGACCCATTATGACCCGTTTAGGAAGCTTATGCTACTTTAACGCGTCGTGCGCGTGAAACGCGTTTGGACCGCCTATGTGACAACTCGAAATTTAGAACCTTTCGTTGTATGCTAAAACGTATGACTAGTTAACTTGTGTGATTAATGACAAATGAACCTTTATGTGATTATGTGTTATGTGTGTATGCTTAGTATGCGTATAGGTTTTATGTGAACCGAGAACCCGACTCGAGACCATGTGGTCTCGAGTGATCAATGCGACACATGGGCCGGTTGGGCCGTGCACCTCATCCGAGTCCATTAGGGTGCACTACTTAGAACTAGTATATAATCCTCATGTTAGCCATACTTGTCATTTTTGGGCAACAACACTCATACTCCTCCAACACACACACACTCTCCACTCTCTCACACTAAAACCCTAAACCACAACATTCCTCTCCTTCATTCTTGGATCAACCGGTGGCATTAGGACTCTCGGGCCGAGCTCAAGATCATCATTCGGAAGTCACTCGTCACCCTTCATACCCTCACACTTAGAGAACCAAATCGGTTAGTGTATTTTCATGATTTAAGGATGATGTGTACTTGATGTTTGAATACTTGTTGGTTAGTGTTTATGATACTTGTTGGTTAGTGATTCTTGTTATATATTTCGGATGTTGAGGATGCATGTTATGAGTTTGTTTCGGGTTGATAATGATACATGATGGAGATTATGTGATAATATAATTATTTGTTAAGATTCATACATGATAAACATATATCCTCCTTGAACAACCGATGTTAAGATTGTGGTTGTTCATCTATGATGTATATGCTTAATTTCTAGACAAAGAATCGGTTAAACATGTCTTGATTTTTATATATGTTGTATGATGAGTTAATGAGATCTTGTGTTAAGAACCGAATGCTCACTAGTAGGGTGATTCATTGTGTTGATATCATAGGATACATGTTGGTATTGATAAGTTGTTGATTATGATTTTGTTTGGTTAAAGTTCATAGGAATATTTGATGAACATGATGAACACATGAAGAACTTGTTGAATATCATATGAACATGCTTGAATATTTGAAATCTGATATGTTTGATCCAAATTAGTAAATTACTAGACAAACAAACATGTTTAAGTGGGTAGTACAAACCATTTTCTGAAATCAAATTCTCATTGGATAGTACACTGTTCCGGATCAGCAGTTGTCCAACTGAAACCATCAGTTGCGACTCGAAACCACTGCTAATGAGTCGAAATCCCCGGTTGCGACATCAGTTGCGAGTCGCAAACACCTAGTTGCGACTCGAAACCACACATGATCAGCACACCAACCTTGTGACTCGAAACCACGGTTGCGAGTCCAGTTGCGACTCGTAACCAAACCAACACGAACCGAAACCATGATTGCGACTCAGGTTGCGAGTCGCAAACGCCTAGTTGCGACTCGAGACTCTACACAGATACACGCTGTTTGGGCTTGCAATTCACTTTCGGACTTAAGAGATTGGGCCGGACTCTTGGGCCTAATGCACAGACCTTATATGTTACTGTTGAACGTGAATATTGTTGAACTGCTATGATCAAACGTGTATGCCATGAACGGTACTTGAATACATTATGCTAGAAACATACGTGCACTACTTGGATACGAACCTGATTGTATGATACAACTATGATAGGACGTGAGTAGCTACAATATTGCTTGATTGACTTTTCTGTGTATCTACCGAGCAAACCAAGGTGAGTTCACACCCTCTACAAAGCATGGGATTCCCTGGGTCGGGAATTGGGGTTAAGGAACATGGGTTCCTCGTCCTCCTTGGGTAGGACAGCAATGGTTCAGGAATGTAATTCCTCGTCCTCACGGACAGATAACTCGTACTAGACCAAAACTCTATCACGAAGTCCCTCATCTTTGTATCGACTTAATCGCCGAGGCCAATGGCGAGCGGGTCATTAGTTAGATAGCGCTATTTAGGTTTGACAAACCTCACACCGTGCCGCAGAGGACGGGCGTGAACTAATGGACTACTGGCACGTCAATGATGATAGACATTGACAGTTCAGGGCACATAAACATGACTACAGTCAGCAGTCGATATGGTAACGAGTCTAGTATATACATGGGGTAGCCCCCACGGCCGAAATGCCAGATAACTAACACGGGGTAGCCCCCACGGCTGGATTGCCAGAATAATTGGGAATAAACAAGTCACGTTTTTTAACTATGGGGTAACCCCCACGGCAGGATGCCAGATAAAGGAAATTGTTTTCGAAACAACGTAAAACGAACACCCAACCGTGAACTCACTCAACTTGTTGTTGACTCGTTACTACATGCTTTGCAGGTCCTTAGATTCTTAGCTGGAGCTTGCATGGAGGGGAATCGTTGTGGGACATGGACGACTGTGTGCCATGTTAAACTTTGAAACAATTAAACTCATGTTATGATTTAAGACTTATGCTTCCGCTTGCAACTTAACTATGTTTTGTTTGAACACCAATTGTATTGGTTGGATTTTATAACTACTTATATGCTTGTTCAATATGATTGGTGGCTGGATCCTGGTCAGTCACGCCTCCAAGCGGTGGAACTCCGCAGGTGGATTTTGGGGGTGTGACAGATTGGTATCAGAGCCATTGGTTATAGAGAACTTGGTTTTAATAAAGGGAAAAACGTTTTTGTTAAAACCAGACTATAACCTGTACAGTGCTCAACGGTCCACAACGATGCTTCACTCCACATGCAAGGCTCGACATTCTAGGTGATATGATCTGTGTATATATTACCTACTTGTTAGATACATAGTACATTGTTCATGGTATGCTTGGTTAGTATAACTACTGTTGCTTGAACATGTGCGTGCTTACTCTATTTTATCGTCGTACTTTCGCAAACCCCTCTCACTCACGTTCTTCTTGATATGAAGATCATGTCTGGACGCGTTAACCTGACACAAGCCCAGTTGACGGCTCTGATTAACGAACGAGTTGCCGCAGCACTTGCAGCTGCACACGCAGGAGGTATATCCTGCAGTCCGAACTCACTCTAGGATCTTTAGGATCCCACTCTCGTGAACCAACCTTTGTGTTAAACTCTGTCTTTTCTTTCACCCACGATAGGTCAACACGTTCAGCCACCCGTGTGCACTTTCAAAACCTTTATGGACTGTCAACCTAGTACCTTTAATGGCACCGAGGGAGCGATAGGTCTCCTACACTGGATTCGCAGGATCGAATCGGCATTCGAAGAAAGTGAAAGCCCTACCAGTAAGCGAGTAGAGTACGCTGCTGGTACCTTGCAAGGGAAAGCGTATTCTTGGTGGAACACACAAGTTCAGATGCTCGGGTTAGCAGATGCGAATGCCACCCCCTGGAGCGACTTCAAGGATTTGATCAAGGAAGAATTTTGTCATCCGGACGACATCCTCAAACTTGAAATAGAGTACTTTGGCTTGAAAATGGAAGGATCAGAGATCGAAGCGTACACGAAAAGGTCCAACGATTTGGCTGCCTTATGTCCTAACTTGTCACAACCCATTTCTAGACGAATCGAGCTATACCTCAGAGGCTTAGCCCCAGAAATCCGAGGGTCCGTTATTGCGGCCAACTTTTCCACAATCCAACAAGTCGTTCGTTTGGCGCACCAGCTCACTGATCAGGCAGTGGAAGAGGGCAAGTTACCCAAGCGCAACCCCTCCAATGCAAATGCTCTTATTAACACCAAGCATATTTGGGGTGATCACCAGAGTGAAGATCGTGGCCCTATACAACAGGACCCGCACGGGAAACTCGTACAGCAGGGGCTGAACTACCAAAATCAAGGGGGATACCTTGGGAATAAGCCGAAATGCCGCAAATGCCATCAACACCACACCGGGTCATGTATGGAATCGTGCTGCCATCGGTGCAAGAAGACGGGACATGTGGCTAGAGATTGCAAGAGCCCATACCCTGCACACCGAAACCAGCAGCAGCAGGGTAGCAAAAAGGGGTGTTTCCGTTGTGGGGCTGAAGGCCATCTTAAGAGGAACTGTCCGCAGATGAGGCAGAAACGCGACAACAGCAACAATGGGGCCCGGGGGCGGGCGTTCGTGATCGGCCAAGGTGAAGCAAGGAATGACCCCAATGTTGTGGCGGGTAAGTTCCTTCTTGACGACTTTTATGTCACAGTTTTATTTGATTCGGGTGCCGATACTAGCTACATGTCACTAGAAGTTAGTCGAATGCTTAAGCGTATTCCAACACCTTTGAACAACAAGCACACCGTAGAGCTAGCAAATGGTAAGAGTTTAGAAGCCACACACGTAGTCAAGGGTTGTAAACTTATTCTCGCTGACCAGACCTTCTCTATCGACCTCATTCCTATTGTCTTGGGTAGTTTCGATGTTGTCATTGGGATGGATTGGTTATCCCAACACCGAGCAGAGATTCTTTGCAACGAGAAGGTTGTCCGTATTCCAGGTCCCGATGGTGAACCTCTCATGATTCATGGCGACAAGAGGAGTGCTGTTGAGAACGTCATTTCTCTCCTTAAGGCCCAAAAGTGCTTGCGAAAGGGCCACACTGCCATTTTGGCTCTCGTTACTGACACCTCAGAAAAAGAGAAGAAAGACGGTACTTTCAGAATGTGCATCGACTACCAAGAACTCAACAAGGTGACGGTGAAGAATCGCTATCCTCTACCGCGGATAGACGACTTGTTCGACCAGTTGCAAGGGTAGAGCTACTATTCGAAGATCGATTTGAGATCGGGTTATCACCAGCTGAGAGTCCGGGAAGAGGACGTCTCCAAAACAGCTTTCAGAACTCAATACGGGCACTATGAGTTTTTGGTCATGCCTTTTGGGATGACAAACGCACCTGCGGTTTTCATGGACTTGATGAATCGAGTGTGCAAGCCTTACCTGAACAAGTTCGTTATAGTCTTCATCGACGACATCCTGATCTATCCCAAGAGTCAGAAGGAACACGAGCAGCATCTACGACTTATTTTGGAACTCCTTCGAACAGAACAGCTTTATGCAAAGTTCTCGAAATGCGACTTCTGGCTTCGAGAAGTCCATTTCCTAGGCCACGTGGTGAACAAGGATGGGATTCACGTTGATCCATCCAAGGCAGACTCGATTAAGAACTGGCCTGCACCTCGTACACCAAAGGAAATTCGCCAATTCTTGGGTTTGGCGGGATACTACCGGAGATTCATAAAGGACTTTTCTAAGATTGCGCAGCCTCTCACCTCACTAACGCAGAAGAGCGTTGTTTATCGCTGGGGAAACGCACAGGAGTTGGCATTTCAGCACCTAAAGGATAGACTTTGTAGCGCACCTATCCTTTCCTTGCCGGAAGGCACAGACGACTTTGTGGTCTACTGCGACGCATCAATTCAAGGTCTTGGTTGCGTGCTGATGCAACGAGACAAAGTTATAGCTTACGCCTCACGCCAACTTAAAGTTCACGAGAAGAACTACACTACACACGACTTAGAGCTGGGAGCTGTTGTTTTTGCACTTAAGTTGTGGCGGCATTACCTGTATGGTACCAAGTGCGCCATCTACACGGACCACAGGAGCCTCGAGCATATCTTCAAGCAGAAGGAACTGAATATGCGACAACGACGATGGGTCGAGCTACTGAATGACTACGAGTGCTCAATCAGGTATCACCCGAGCAAGGCCAATGTTGTGGCCGACGCCCTCAGTCGAAAGGACACCGCGCCTAAGCGCGTGCGAGCTTTACAACTCACGATCCATTCTAGTCTTCCTTCCCAAATACGAGCTGCTCAGATAGAAGCACTGAAACCAGAAAACGTCAGGGCTGAAGCCCTACGCGGATCAAGGCAACGATTAGAACAGAAGGAAGACGGTGCTTACTACGTAACGGGACGCGTTTGGGTCCCACTCTATGGCAACCTACGAGAGCTTGTGATGGACGAAGCACACAAGTCTCGCTACTCGGTACATCCTGGATCGGACAAAATGTACCACGACATTAAAACTACGTACTGGTGGCCTAGCATGAAGGCCCACATAGCGACCTACGTCAGTAAATGTTTGACTTGTGCGAGAGTCAAGTCGGAATACCAGAAACCCTCAGGCCTGCTCCAACAACCAGAGATACCTCAATGGAAATGGGAACAAATTTCCATGGATTTTGTTACTGGCCTACCTAGATCCCAGCGCGGGAACGATACTATTTGGGTGATCGTGGATCGACTCACAAAATCTGCACACTTCTTGGCTATCAAGGAGACGGATAAGTTCTCCACTCTTGCAGAAATATACATCAAGGAAATTGTTTCGAGGCACGGGGTGCCCACCTCCATCATCTCGGATCGAGATGCACGATTTACTTCAGAGCTGTGGCAAGCAATGCACAAATCCTTCGACTCACGACTAGACATGAGCACAGCGTATCATCCTCAGACGGACGGGCAGTCCGAGCGCACTATTCAAACCTTAGAGGACATGCTTCATGCATGTGTAATCGACTTTGGCAACCGCTGGGAAAAGCATCTACCACTTGTGGAATTCTCGTACAATAACAGCTACCACACCAGCATTAAAGCTGCTCCATTTGAGGCATTGTACGGACGTAAATGCCGGTCACCTCTTTGCTGGGCAGAGGTGGGAGATAGTCAGATCACTGGTCCAGAATATGTGGTAGACACAACCGAACAAATCGCTCAGATACGAAAACGCATGACGGCCGCTCGCGAACGTCAGAAAGTTTACGCTGACATGGGCAGGAAACCACTTGAGCTCCAGGTTGGGGAGCGGGTACTACTCAAAGTTTCACCCTGGAGGGGTGTGGTTCGTTTTGGTAAACGCGGTAAACTCAACCCACGATACGTTGGACCTTTCGAAGTCATTGAGAAAATAGGCAGGGTGGCCTACAGACTGAACCTACCAGCGGAACTCGGTGCAGTTCACAACGTTTTTCACGTGTCAAATCTGAAGAAGTGTCCGTCAGATGAGACCCACGTAGTTCCTTTGAAGGAACTCACTATCGACGAGCAGTTACGATTCGTCGAGGAACCAGTTGAAATCACGGACCGGGATGTTAAGGTCCTCAAGAGCACTAGGATACCTCTCGTTCGAGTTCGTTGGAACTCACGTCGCGGCCCAGAGTTCACCTGGGAGCGCGAAGACCAGATGAAACAAAAGTATCCCCAACTGTTCGCAAACAGTACACCCACTACTGAGGCCGAAGCTACGGAATTTCGGGACGAAATTCCAGATCAACGGGGGGTGGATGTGACACCCCAGGAAAACCAGGAAAACCATACAACTTAACTAGCTTCCTCAGTGAGTGCCTACCAAATTTCGGGACGAAATTTCTTTCAACTTGGGGATGATGTGACAACTCGAAATTTAGAACCTTTCGTTGTATGCTAAAACGTATGACTAGTTAACTTGTGTGATTAATGACAAATGAACCTTTATGTGATTATGTGTTATGTGTGTATGCTTAGTATGCGTATAGGTTTTATGTGAACCGAGAACCCGACTCGAGACCATGTGGTCTCGAGTGATCAATGCGACACATGGGCCGGTTGGGCCGTGCACCTCATCCGAGTCCATTAGGGTGCACTACTTAGAACTAGTATATAATCCTCATGTTAGCCATACTTGTCATTTTTGGGCAACAACACTCATACTCCTCCAACACACACACACTCTCCACTCTCTCACACTAAAACCCTAAACCACAACATTCCTCTCCTTCATTCTTGGATCAACCGGTGGCATTAGGACTCTCGGGCCGAGCTCAAGATCATCATTCGGAAGTCACTCGTCACCCTTCATACCCTCACACTTAGAGAACCAAATCGGTTAGTGTATTTTCATGATTTAAGGATGATGTGTACTTGATGTTTGAATACTTGTTGGTTAGTGTTTATGATACTTGTTGGTTAGTGATTCTTGTTATATATTTCGGATGTTGAGGATGCATGTTATGAGTTTGTTTCGGGTTGATAATGATACATGATGGAGATTATGTGATAATATAATTATTTGTTAAGATTCATACATGATAAACATATATCCTCCTTGAACAACCGATGTTAAGATTGTGGTTGTTCATCTATGATGTATATGCTTAATTTCTAGACAAAGAATCGGTTAAACATGTCTTGATTTTTATATATGTTGTATGATGAGTTAATGAGATCTTGTGTTAAGAACCGAATGCTCACTAGTAGGGTGATTCATTGTGTTGATATCATAGGATACATGTTGGTATTGATAAGTTGTTGATTATGATTTTGTTTGGTTAAAGTTCATAGGAATATTTGATGAACATGATGAACACATGAAGAACTTGTTGAATATCATATGAACATGCTTGAATATTTGAAATCTGATATGTTTGATCCAAATTAGTAAATTACTAGACAAACAAACATGTTTAAGTGGGTAGTACAAACCATTTTCTGAAATCAAATTCTCATTGGATAGTACACTGTTCCGGATCAGCAGTTGTCCAACTGAAACCATCAGTTGCGACTCGAAACCACTGCTAATGAGTCGAAATCCCCGGTTGCGACATCAGTTGCGAGTCGCAAACACCTAGTTGCGACTCGAAACCACACATGATCAGCACACCAACCTTGTGACTCGAAACCACGGTTGCGAGTCCAGTTGCGACTCGTAACCAAACCAACACGAACCGAAACCATGATTGCGACTCAGGTTGCGAGTCGCAAACGCCTAGTTGCGACTCGAGACTCTACACAGATACACGCTGTTTGGGCTTGCAATTCACTTTCGGACTTAAGAGATTGGGCCGGACTCTTGGGCCTAATGCACAGACCTTATATGTTACTGTTGAACGTGAATATTGTTGAACTGCTATGATCAAACGTGTATGCCATGAACGGTACTTGAATACATTATGCTAGAAACATACGTGCACTACTTGGATACGAACCTGATTGTATGATACAACTATGATAGGACGTGAGTAGCTACAATATTGCTTGATTGACTTTTCTGTGTATCTACCGAGCAAACCAAGGTGAGTTCACACCCTCTACAAAGCATGGGATTCCCTGGGTCGGGAATTGGGGTTAAGGAACATGGGTTCCTCGTCCTCCTTGGGTAGGACAGCAATGGTTCAGGAATGTAATTCCTCGTCCTCACGGACAGATAACTCGTACTAGACCAAAACTCTATCACGAAGTCCCTCATCTTTGTATCGACTTAATCGCCGAGGCCAATGGCGAGCGGGTCATTAGTTAGATAGCGCTATTTAGGTTTGACAAACCTCACACCGTGCCGCAGAGGACGGGCGTGAACTAATGGACTACTGGCACGTCAATGATGATAGACATTGACAGTTCAGGGCACATAAACATGACTACAGTCAGCAGTCGATATGGTAACGAGTCTAGTATATACATGGGGTAGCCCCCACGGCCGAAATGCCAGATAACTAACACGGGGTAGCCCCCACGGCTGGATTGCCAGAATAATTGGGAATAAACAAGTCACGTTTTTTAACTATGGGGTAACCCCCACGGCAGGATGCCAGATAAAGGAAATTGTTTTCGAAACAACGTAAAACGAACACCCAACCGTGAACTCACTCAACTTGTTGTTGACTCGTTACTACATGCTTTGCAGGTCCTTAGATTCTTAGCTGGAGCTTGCATGGAGGGGAATCGTTGTGGGACATGGACGACTGTGTGCCATGTTAAACTTTGAAACAATTAAACTCATGTTATGATTTAAGACTTATGCTTCCGCTTGCAACTTAACTATGTTTTGTTTGAACACCAATTGTATTGGTTGGATTTTATAACTACTTATATGCTTGTTCAATATGATTGGTGGCTGGATCCTGGTCAGTCACGCCTCCAAGCGGTGGAACTCCGCAGGTGGATTTTGGGGGTGTGACAGCCTAACTAGTCCTATGACAAGTAGAATATGCCTAAACATGTTACATAAGCAGTTATGTGACAAAGGTTTAGGTTACATATGCTTAATTACCAATTATACATGAAAAGGGTATTCTAGTAATTTACCCAAGGCATATAAACTACCTATCATACAACTACTCAAACGATGTGACCATAAGGTATAACCTCGGAAGGTTATTCCCTACCTACTATGGTCACCTAATGTAGCGCCTTAAGGATTTAAGGTAGCGCCTTTTGAATATCCTGCTACGAATCCATCATATGAAGATATGAAAGATTCTACGAGGATTTGGATAACGAATATCCAGAGTATACAAAAACACAAAAAAATGCATAAAAGAAAACATAAGATGAATAAACACATAGTCACATAACCACAAAATTGTTTGTTAATTTGTCTTGTTAATTGCGTACATGCTTTTAAAGTACACTAGGAATCCATTTCGTGGATTTCATTTGGTACTTTAAACGTTATCAAGAATCTAACTATAAAGATAGAAAAATTTTTAAAAGAAAAATTCGTTTTCGATTATAAGGAACCGAAATGTTCGAATTTAGGTACATAAGGAATCCAATTAAGGACTCTGATTTGTATGACAATTATCCATAAGGATCTAATTGTGAAAATAAAAAGATCCTATATGGATTTAAAAGTTGAAGATGTTTTGAAACCTTGCACTGGATGTGCTTAGGTCAAAACATGATGTAAAATGCTTATGAAGTTGAGATGCCTGATATGCCAAGGCGACATATGAAGCGAAATTTGAAAGTTAAGTCAATGTATGAAGAAAATATTTTTGAAAACTATGCATCGGGTTCTTTTAAGAAAAAATGTGTTTAACGTTTTTGAAACCTTATATATAATACTTTTGAAATCATAAAGTAGGTGTATTAGGTAGGTATATTTATAAAAATGTTTTAAAAATCATGCGAGATGAATTTTGAAATTATGTATAAGGTTTTTGAAAATATGAATGATGCTTTTCGAAATCATGCTCTTGATAAGAAAATGTATTGTGTTAATATTGCCTTCAGACTATATGAAATATTTTGAAATTAGGAAGGTTGGTTTTGATAACATGGCCAATGTTTTTGAAATAACATAGACAATGCATTTGAAAAAAAAAATTGTTTTCAAACTATATGAAATGTTTTGAGATCATGAAGATTGTGTTGAAATACTTGTACTGTGTATGTTTAAAAATCAAAACGTAATGGGTATGAGATTTAAAAATACCCTTAGTTATCTAACCAAGGATTTAAAGGTAAAGATGTGCTGAAGCATGATTACTCATAATGTCACTTTATTTTCTGTACTTCGTATCTTAGAATGAAACGGGTACTTAAAATTTTCGAGGGACTCATGAGCGATCATTTGAAAGAGAGAATCACAAGAGTAGTTTGTAAGGAACATAGTTCCTAAATGCAGGTATTATAGGGAAATGCCATGAACACTTGTTATTATACTTGTATATCAGAATTGTGATCAACAACTTTTATTTATGAACAAGACATATTGTTTCACAATACACGAAAACAAAAGAAACAAAGGCATAAGACAGCAACATCCTTTGTTCAGCCGAATGCTCATCCAAGGGTTGGATTTGCACTGACTATCTTCGGGCAGTTGTTCCTGAAATGGCTCGTATCGCCAGAGTTGTAGCACGATCCAGGCGGAAAGCGAGCTTGAGTAGGGTCGACTTGGAGTTGGGTAGCAGCAAGGTTTATAGCAGCTTTGTTTTGGATATCAAAGCGGCATGTGTTGACCAAATGTCCCCGCCGTCCACAGTAGGTACATTTGAAGCAGGGTATGAGGTTTGAATGATGACCGTTACATCGCTTGCACCTAGGAGCAGTTCCTAAGTACGGCTTCCTAGCTGGTGGCCTTGCCACTTGGCTAGGTCCCGCTTGATTAGGTGTAACCGCTGCGGGTTTCCTTGAAGCCTTACGCTTCCTTGATTTTGGTGCTGGCTTGACTTCTGCTTCCTTTGGTGGCTCTTGAGTGGCTTCATTGTCGAGACAAGAGACTTCATTGTTGAGACGAGCCATGGCAATGCCTAAATCCACCGTCTTCTGAATCACTTCGCCTATTTGCTGGGCAAATTTGGCCGTTCGCTCGGACATTTGACCAGTGCTGAGAGGAATAGACATTCTAGAAGAAAATGAAAGACATAGGAAGAAACGAGTAAAAGGTTATTGGATAATCAATACAGAATGGTAACGAATGAAAATTGTGACCATTTGTTAGTTACTTAAGGCAAACAAATGAGACGGTGACAAATCAAAGTAAATGGGTCAAAAATAATGTATCGCGAAGACATGCTCGCCTATAAGTGAACACTCATCCCAAGAATTCCCAGGTAAGCACAACTGGTCTCGCGTCTGATGAGATGTATACGAAGTGCTTGCCTAGACAGAAAACCCAGAATACATGCATTCACCCTTCCAGTTTGCACATGTTCACATTATAAGACCCAAACTTTGACGAGATTTTGAAAACTCAAAGGGGTTCAAAACCTTATAATAGAGGGTTCAAAACCTAGTAATCAATCATCCTAGAACAGATGATTAGTTTTCAAAGCGGTTTTGAAGTTTATGTTCTTGTTGTGGTTGTCGCCTAAGGATAGGTGACAGTATTGTTTTATGACTAAACGCAAGTAAACTCGCGTTAGGGTCCTAGAAAGGTTATAGACTAGGTCAAAGTATTACTAATAACCTAATTCCCTATAACCATGAGCTCTGATACCATCTTTTCTGTCACACCCCGACCACGTAGAACATACAAAACGTGGCGGAAACATCGGGGAGTGTTGTAACAGAATTAATGTTTCACAACCATGGATATTAAAGTTTCGTTTTATTCATCAAACAAGCGAGTTACATTGTATTTAAACAAGAAGTAAAGAGTATATAACATAAATTAACTAGTTCTTGTCTCGTTTTAAGTCACTAAGGCACAGGTCCGCCTAAGTATGTCTTGATAAGTCCTATGCATCATCTCCTGAAAACACATGTGAAAATAGGTACGTCAGCATAAAAATGCCTGTGAGATATATAGGTTTTGTGAAAATGAGATTCATGACTTATGTTTAAGAAAATGTTTAGTCATGAACCTTTTAGTTTGCTTTGTTTTGTAAATCGTTTAAAAAGCAATAAGATCAGATGATATGTATAAGTAAGAGAATTATGTATGGTTAAATGAATAACCAAGTAAAATGAGTTTGTAAAAGATAAGTTGTTTTGTAAAACAATGTCTTGTGAAAAGTATGTTATTTGTATAAAATGTTATATGTCTTAAATTGAAATGATTCAAATAACGCTACAATATGTGATATCATACAAACACTTATATATAGGAAGTACCAGCGGCGTATCCACCATGCTTGTATCATATTACACACGCCTCGTTACTTAAATCACTTACTCAAACCAAACCCCCGAAGTAAAATGTTTATGTATAATCAAATGTCTAATGTCTATGTCGAATGTTTATGTCAAAAGTCCTTGTATAAACCATGTCAAATGTTGATAGTCCAAAAGTAGTCAAGTAATGTGTAACAAATGTTTATGTATGGTAAGTAAAATAAGACTACTTAAACCATAAGTAAAAATGTACAAAACAAAGTATTTTGAGTAAATCAAAAAGTTATGTTTTGTAAAATATATGCATGTTATACTGAATATGAACATTTATGCGGTATTGTGAAAATTCATACATCCAAGCCTTGAGACAGTCGGATAACTATGTAAAAATGAGTTATCAAAAGAATATGTATTCGGATTCGGTCATTCCTTACGTCCAAACAAACCCGAGATTTTAGGAATGGGATTTGTCAAGTCCTGTGGTACCACTACCTACTACCGAGCGGCATGATCGGTGTTAATGAATGTATAGTATAGTTTAAACAAACCAAATGTCATACCAAAATGTAAGCATATGATGAATAAGAAATGTACTAAGTATACAAAGCAGAAAAGTCATGTAAATCAATGTGCTAGCATGCTATCAGTTAACATACATAGCAGAAATGTAATGTAGAACCATGTACTAAGTATGCACACAATGGACATACATAGCATAAAATGTAATGAAATCATGTACTATAATGTACTAATGAACATAGGAAGTATATGATGTAAAAACAGGAAAGCATGAAAGTAACAAGTAGGCACACGTGTTTCACCCCAAAACAGTTTGGAAAACAGTAAAAAAGGGGTCTATGTACTCACTTGAGATTGCTTAGTAGTCCTTGGGTAACAACCAAACAATGCTAGAGATCACGGATATCAAACGGCACCTAATATAGGTAACTATGTTAATAAACCGGACCTAAATAGGAAGATTTAGATAGAATGAGGGTTCGTAAACCAAACGAGTATAGAGACTCGTGTCATATGGTTTAACAAAGCCTACATACTAAATGAAACCTAACCTAAGTGCTTACGACCCATTACGACCCGTTTAGGAAGCTTATGCTACTTTAACGCGTCGTGCGCGTGAAACGCGTTTGGACCGCCTAACTAGTCCTATGACAAGTAGAATATGCCTAAACATGTTACATAATCAGTTATGTGACAAAGGTTTAGGTTACATATGCTTAATTACCCATTATACATGAAAAGGGTATTCTGGTAATTTACCTAAGGCATATAAACTACCTATCATACAACTACTCAAACGATGTGACCATAAGGTATAACCTCGGAAGGTTATTCCCTACCTACTATGGTCACCTAATGTGTTTGGTCGGATCCTAAAGATCGACCAAATGGGTCGGGTTCGAGGTATAAGCGATTTATTAGATCGCTTACCCTACGACCCTAGACAACGTGGTAATCAGTAGGCATAGTCCCAAGGGACTATAACCAACGTGATTACACTCACGTTGCGAAGTTCAAACGAACTTCGCATTGACCATAAACTGGTCAATGCAGAAAGTCAAACAAAGTTTGACTTTCAGACTCGAAAAGCAATAAAAGAACGAAAGAATACTTACGAAGGGTCCCCGAATGCTAATCTCGATCCAAGAATCTCAGGTATGAAACAATGGTTTCAACTTAGAGTTTCTCAAATCAAAATTCTAGTGGTTTAAGCAATGGGGGGCATGGGGTATTTATAGTGTTCGGTCCACCGTTAAGATCGTTTCATGGAAACCGTGCTTTAATCGCATCCGTACAAGTGTCGGAACCTTATGGTGGCTAAAATTGATCCTTATCAGCTGACTAAGCATGTGTGAATGTGTGGTGGAGGATTAAACAGCAGCAAACTGCTGTTAAATGCAGTTAATCTGGTCAGGAAGGCGGACGCGGCCCGCTTCAGGATGTATATAAACTCAGGCGGGCCGCCTGGGAGTTGCAGATCAGAAATAAGTTTCAGAAATTACAGTTTCAGTCCCTGCATGTGTTTAAGGCCATTCCCGACACTTCTAAGGCCCGTAAAGCCAACTTTAAGGCCCTAAAATGTTGCCTAAACATTGTGGACATGAAACATGCTCAGAAATATGTCGGATGTTGGTTCGTTTGGTCGTACGAACGCGATGTTCGCTTAATTACGACGGAATGCGCACAAGCGCGAAAAACGATCCAAATGACGTGACGAATGGATTTTTCTTATGCCGAACACTAAAATAAAATATTTTAGTGCTTACATAAATTTTTTGAATGTCCGGATGTATTCAGAACGTAAGTTATGCGCGAAAATGCAAACTTGTGCACTTTTTGACACTTTTAGTCCCTGAATGACCCAAAAGTTTATTTTAGCACACCGAACCCCTCAAAGCCTATTTCTAAGCTATGTAAAGGATATTTAAGGTGTGTTTAACTTATGGTCATGTTCCGGAATGTCTGTTATAGTTCAAATTGGCATACTTTCGCAGTTTGTCAAGTTTAGTCCCTGTAAGCGAATTAACTTGTTTTTGCCATACCAAAGCCTTCAAAACTTATTTCTAAGTTATGTAAAGGTTATTTAAGGTATGTTAAGCCTATGTCACTATTCCAGAGTGTTTGTTGCATTAAACTGGTTATATTTACGCATCGGTGCGCGTATAACCTTCCAGAAAGCGATTTAGAGTTTGGAATTGAACAAAAATTGATATGTGCAAATGATACACATATTTTTACAAATCCCAAGTATGAAATATAATATTTCATTGGTTTGGTATTTGTTTGATGGCCGTGGAGGCACAGGTGTTACACATGACCACAAGTCGAGTTGAAAGTACCGTGGGTGGTAATTAAGGTAGAAAAATAAACAAATGTAATTGCGCGACCGCCCTCAATGCTGTAAATGGTTTTACTTGTCTTGATTAAACTGGGATTCACTCACCAGTATTTCCCACTGACAAAATGTTTTTAAACGCGTTTCAGGTAACAAAATGTGAAAGCCAAATAGAAGCCAGCTGGACAGCACTGAAGGCTTGGAAAAATGGCTATAACAGTTACCTAAATAAAGAGATGTTTTTATTTAAATAAAATAGGATCTATTCCTGTGAAAATGTGTGTACTGGAAACTGGGAATTTTCCCATGTGTTTAATATTATAAAAACATGGTATTTTACTCTGATAAAATATTTCTTAACTACGGTCCTGATGTAAATTCCGCAGCCAAAATTATAAACATCGATACCACTGAAACTGGTCGCGACCGCCCGTTCTCGGGCAAATAGGGAACGGGGGTTGCGACAGAAGGTGGTATCAGAGCTAAGCCACTGATTCAGCCACAGAAGTGTTCTGCTGACACCAAAATGTTATTCAATATGTTAGGAAATAATTTACCTGGATATGTGCATATCTGTATATTATTGTTTTGTGTTATTTGACTATTTGTTAGTTTACAGTATGAGCGACCAAGGACCTTCAGACGCTTACCGTCAGTTGTCCAGCTCACCTAGGGACGAAGGCACCTCTTCACAGCCTACCCTCTCAGGGTATTCGGTTGATACTGAAGACGGGATATTCGTGTTCAAGGCCCAATCTGAAGAGCCATTCCCTCCCAAGAAGAGATGATGGTTCAGCAGAGGAGCGCATGAACGTAGGAAAAGGATGAAAAAGTTACAGCAACGGCGAGTTTTAGTAGCCGCTAAGAGAGAAACAGATGCTCACACTCAAGATATGCTCAATAGGAGTCTAGCAAATTTTCATATCTTAGCAACCACAGCTGCAGACCCGAATCTTGAGCAACTCATAGCACCCTAACCCTTACCATTATTTCCCACACAACCAATGGAAATTGAAGTCAACCCAGAAAACCAAATCCCAATGCCTGATTTTAATACAGCTGAGATCCCTATAATACCAGCACCCCATCCTTCAGACCCAGACTATGACCCCTGGTTTTATGATCATAAGGATTACCAACAACGCTACCCAATACCAGAGGAACCCATGCCAAACCTAGCAGCCTACCCAAACTTGGACCCTCTAGACCCCTATTATAATAATGATCAATACATTAGGGAAATTCTAGAAAACCCTTACCCACACGAAGAACCCATGCCCCAGTTTCCAGATCCAATACCAGCACCTGCACCACCCATGAGCACTGAGAATGTGCAAGAACTCCCAACCTTTGGTGAGGAGATTTTAGAAGAAAGTGATAGAATGAGACAAATAGGGGAACGACTCATCTGGAAATATGACGAGCGTAATATGGAATTTTGGATGAACCCCTATCACTAATAAATAATAATACTAATATATATATATGTGTGTGTGTATGTTTGAAAAAAAATTATATGATAATATATATATATATATATATATTGTAGTATAGACCATCTTGTGGTTAGTGATGCATACTAGTATTGTATTTTTATTCCAGTTGTATTTGTAATAAATATAGATGCATAATATAAACTAGAGTAAGTCGCAATGTTCGACGATTTTGGATCAACATGCTTGTTGTGTGATTGTTACATTGGATATTTTTATGCGATATTACTACTTGGTAATTGTTTAAAATCCAGATGGCCGATGCGGCAAATCCGGAAAACCAGAATAATGAAAATCAAATAAATAACAGTGAAATTCGACACCTTGTGACCCAAGGAATTAGAGATGCTATGCCAGCTATTATCCAAAATGTTAGGGGCACGGAAAATAATAATAAAAGTGGTAATAGGAGTAAATGAACCCATACTGAACTTAGTCACAACGTGCACAATGGATCCATTTTTCAAATGCCAATTCCAAAAAGAAGAAGAACCATGTCTTATGGTTGTTCTTACAAAGAATTCTGGTCCTGTAAACCAATACAATTCTATGGCAATGAAGGGGCCATTGCAGCTCTACGCTGGATAGAAAAGACGAAGGCAGTCTTAAAAATAAGCAAGTGCGCAGAAGAAGATAAGATAATGTTTGCCTCAAACCTGTTTAAAAACTCAGCATTAGAATGGTGGAACACTATCCTCCAGTCTAGAGGAAGTGACAGGGTTTACAATATGGAATGGGAGGAATTTAAAAACATGGTTGAAAGGAAATTCTGTCCCCCTAATGAAAAAGAACAGATAGCAAATAAGTTCTTGAACCTTAGAATGACTAGAGTAGATAGTAAGGGTTATACTACTTTATTCTTTGAATATGCCAGAATAGTGCCAAACCTTGCATTACCAGAACCTGTATTAATCTCCTGTTACATCTGGGATTAATCAGTGAGATAAGGCATGTAGTCAATGCAGCTAGACATCAAACCATAGAAGAAGCTGTAGAACTAGCAAACACCTTGACTGATGAATTAGTATGTACACAAGAAGAGGATCAGAGGAGGAACCTAGCTCAAAGGCTTACCCAGGAATTCCGCTGTGGAAATTCTAATCGTGGGAAAAACGTAGGTTCTACCTCTGCACCTTACTGCAAGGCCTGTAAGAAGAAGCATTCAGGAAAATGCTCCACCTACTGCAATTTCTGCAAGATACCAAGACACAAGGAAGAAGATTGTAGGAAGAAACCTAGAAATGGAGTGTGCTTCAACTGTGGAGAAAAAGGTCATATCAAGCTACACTGTCCGAAACTAGCTCCAGCCATGAACAACAAGAATACTAAAAATGCTAGGGCATTTGTTCTGACTGCAGAAGAAGCCAAGATGATCCCGGATGTGATCACCGGTACATTTTTAGTTAATGATATTTTTTCAAAAGTATTATTTGACTCTGCTGCGAACCAAAGTTTTATTAATACTTCATTTTGCAAACTTCTCAATTAACCATTAACTAAACTCCCACAAGAATGTCACGTAGAAACAACAAATGGGGAAAGTATTAAGATTACCGAAATCTTGCAGGAGCAAGAATAGAATTTTTAAATCAAAAATTTATTGCAAACCTTTATCCAATGAATCTGGCAGGATTTGATGTTGTATTAGGAATGGATTGGTTAATAGCCAATAAAGCCAGTATTTTATATGATCAAAAGTCAATCCAAGTAAATTCACCAAAGGGTGAAAATATCACAATTAAGGGAGATAAGCCATCTAGATCTACGAAATTCATCTCTGTGATGAAAACAGCCAGTTATGTGAGAAAAGGATCATTAGTGTATTTGATTTCCATAAACACTAACACTAAAGGAAAAGAACTGAAAGATATTCCAGTAGTATCCCAGTTTCCAGATGTGTTCCTGTAACGCCCGGCTCTTTTGTACTTTCCATTTATAGAAAGTTTTGTTCGTATTTCTATTTTTGGAAACGTTGTATTCTTGTAATCGTTCCTTCCTTGTAATCGTTGTAAAACCGAGACTTGAATCATTAATGAAACTCGTATTTTGTTACAAATATGTTATACACACTTTATATATGCTCGTATGTTCGAATTGGTGAATCAATTGATGTTTAATCGTCATTCTTGGAAACTATGTGCTAAGCTTGTAATTAAGCTAAACTTATGCCCAAAACATGTTTTGAACGAGAACGACACTTGACTTTGATGCTCATACGATTAATTATACTTGGATTATACTCCTCGTACTTGGAATTATCTTAAAATATGCTTTTGTGACAAGAATGGTCCTTAAAAGTCCTTAAAACATCAAATAGACAACTACAGGGACTAATCTGTCATTTTTCGAAACTTATGTCAAATAAACAAAGCCCGGGCGGCCCGCTTTAGCTTACCTGATATCCCATGCGGGCCGCATGGCCTTCTGTTTCGCAGAAAACGAACCCAGCTGCTATGTTACGCGATTTATGCACGAAATCCAAGTTTCTAACCCTCCCCAATCACCTTAAAGCCACCTCTAATCACCTCCAATCACCTCCAAACTCTTCCACTATAAATACAACCCTTCTCCACACCATTTTACACTTTCACAACACTCAAATCTCTCCAAAATACTCTCTAGTTCTTGCAAGAATCTGAAATTCGGACAGATTCATAACCTTGTGCAAAAGTGAGTGTAACTTGCTCATTTCTCAACGAAATCACTTGATTCTTCTTCCTACTTGCTTGGATAATCCTTGGGTTCGATTCCTTGACTTCTCCTTGGAGAAATCAGACCTGGAAATGCCCTGAAATTGTCCATAAACTTTCTGTTTTGTTACTTATTCTTTCAAAACTTGTTTAAACTTATCCAACTTGTGTCTAACACATCTCACACCAATGTCCTAATGCTTACAACCTCTCTTATGGTTGGTTAAGCTTAAAAACATGGTTGAGACACTTAAATCAGAGGATTAAACCTCATAAACTTTCTGTTTTGTTAGGGTGTTTTGACCCACAAGTCATGTTCGAGCTAGTTCTTGATGTAGAGTGATTATGGAACAACTTGGGTTGTTCCAAACATACAATCCTCACATGATTTGATGATTTCTCTTAGTTAGATTGTTTATATTATACTAATCCTAGTTCGTGACCCTCCTTGGTTGTTTTTACATCAAGAGAAGTGGTGAACATTCAAGGGGTTCCTAAACGGAAGCTTGTCTTCCTACCCCATACATGACATCTATGAACAACTTGAGGTGCCTAAATGAAGATCTTAATCTTCTACCTCCTACTTGAATTATTGGACTTAATAATATGTAATACTTAACCTAAGTATATATACACTCATTCGAACCTTTAATATTAAACTTGTGTTTATATGTTAAAGTAGTAGAATACCATCTAAGACTTAACACTCCAAGTATGATTCTAATGGGCATACTACCCATGAAATACAATATAACCCTAGTGGTTACGTAGTGTCATACAAGAGTATAAGTTAAAGATGATTATTTTGATATCATACTTTATGTTATGTTAAACTCCAAAATTATAATCTTCCGTTGAACGCCAAACTCACACACCTACGTTTCCTCGTGTAGAAGGACTAGGTGCTCCAACTTAATTCATCCACCAAACTCGCTCGCGGGAATTCCAAGTAGGAAAGCTTGCAACCACCGTGAGTATACTCGATCCCTTTTTCCCCTTTACACTTTGGGATGCAACATGTATAATTATGCAAATACTTTTAAACTAAACATACTCAATCCTTTGAACGAAGCATGAAACTAATGTGACTTACTTGCTATTCTTGTATGCTCTATGAACGATTTGGAACGTTATATGCTCATTGACTTTGCTCGCCCACCTTAACAATTATAGCGCTATAGGATTAACGCCCCGCCTGCTGAACTATTGGGTATTGTTAAGTTTACCATCCCGCTGAACTATTGGGATTTTATGCGTTGTGTTCTAGGGTTTGATCATATTGTACGCCAAAATTGCATACTAGCAAGCACATATTATGAATCATGTTGGATGGAGTTTTTATTCTATTATGCTATGTAAACAAACTTGTATACTCGCTCATTGCCTTTGCATTGAAACTCTATTTTAATACATGTTGCAGGTTGATTAATGAAGTATGGATGATTGATGAAACAAGTGTAGGGTGGACTAGATACACACCTTTAATCTATTTATCTTTGTTGATTTGAATTTGAACAATGTTGTTATTTCCATTTTAAATGTTGTATGACAATTTAGTCCTTGCAATGAAATTTGATTTTAATTAAATATTGTCACATAGTGTTATGATGTTTTGAGCAATTTGTTCGTCTCATCCTGATGTTTCCGCCATCGGTTGGGGTGTGACAGATTGGTATCAGAGCCATAACTATAGGGAATTAGGAAAATTGCCATGCTTTTGCCCTAATCTATAGTTTTAGGAATTTTGCCTCTTATGTGTTGTTTAAAACTTTTGTACTCTACCATGCATGCTTCCTAGCTACACTTCTTGTTGATTTAAATTTATATGCCTTTCCTAAGGTTAACATGAACACACTTATGCTTATTTGTATACTCTTGTAACACAAACGAGACAACTTTACCAAAATAGGCGTGAAACCCACAATTTGGTAAACGACTCTCATTCTACCTTGAACTATTTCTTTTTGCACGAAATTACACCATTAAGCTAGGAGTGAAATCCACAACTTAATGGTAATTTCCATTTCAACTCTAGTGGACCCTTGTCAAAGTGTCGAAATTTTATTTTGACCCGACAAGTACCAACCACATTTAGGGTACGAAATCGTCAAGTTAGGGGTGAAACCCGCATCTCGTCGATTAAGTCCCATTCCTCGATTTTCAATCTCGCCAAAGTCCCGATTGTTTCAATCAATTAGAGATGTGTAGTAACCGGAAGGGTAAGATACCGTTAATCGCTCCTCGACGAGAGTATCTTACCTATAGGCCAAAGCACGTTTTCTCTAATTCGAAAGGACCTTCGACCCACTTTGGAATAGTCGACGTTTCTCTACCCGAAACAATCCTATGTTTTATTGAGCCTTTCTTTTATGTATCTCAATTTATATGTGATTTTATACTTGAACGTTCGTTCATTTCAAAATTTCGTTTTAATCATTTCGCACGTTATCGCAATCACAAACAATAATACTCCCTCGTGAACAAACTAAATTTACAATGCTTTCATTTATTCATGCTATACTATGTGGAACTCATGACTATGCTATGTGAAACTTCTAAACTCTTTATGCGATGTGAACCAATTTGAATCTTTTATGCTATGTGACACTTTATGCTATGTGAATCATTTTATGCAAACGATTTTTCGTAAACAAACGTTATGATCAAGTCTCACCTATTCGTTCTTTTGAATCTTAGATGTCTTCTCGTCACTCCAACTCGTCTAAGAAGTCAAAGTCCCGTGCTACGAAGAAAATGATGGCTTTCATGGCCGATCAATTTGCGCGCATCGTTCCAAGGGTCATTTCCGAAATTCGAGCTTCTGAAACTCCGAACTCTTCTGTCGACTCCAAGGTCGAAATACGCAAGCCCGCTTCGTTCAACTTCAAGCACTTTTCATCGTGCAATCCCAAGCCATTCACCGGAAATGATGGGGTGACCGCCATGCTCGAATGGTTTGATAGCATGGAGGTCACGTTCATCAACAGTGATTGCCCCAATGAGCTCAGAACGCGTAGTGCGACTGGGGTATTCCAAGCCCGAGCTCTCGAATGGTGGACGAACGAAAGGAACATTCGTTCGAACGAACTGGCATATGCGTTGGAGTGGGAAGAAGTCAAGGCCCTGATGATGGACGAGTTTTGCCCTCCGCATGAGCAACAAAGGCTAGAGGAAGAATTTTGGGCGCTAAAACAAGTGGGAGATGAGAACCTAGCCTATACCACCCGTTTCAAACAACTTAGCTTCATAGTTCCTCACCTTGTTATGACCACTGACCGCAAGATACGGAAGTATATCAATGGGTTACCCTCTGCTATGCGCGATACGATCGAGGCTGCCAAACTCGACACTATCGAAGCTGTTTATTGTTTGGCCGCTTCCCTGAACAACAACCGCGTTCGTGATAAACAAGCCGCAAACCCCGCTTCTTTCAAGCCAGCCAACCAAATCACCCAACAGTCGAGTGGCAATAGGGGAAGAAGCGAAAGCAATCGAACCCTGTTTGCAATGCGATTGTACCACCTGTTAACCCAAACCCTGTTGCTCCTGATAACACCCAAAGATCGTACACTGGGATTCACCCCAAGTGTGCCACTTGTAACCGCCACCATCCCGTCAATGCCAGGTGTCGTCTTTGTGGCAATTGTAACCGTTATGGGCATGACACCGCCTTTTGTCGCTACCAACAACAACAAGCTCCACCAGCTCAACCAGCGCAACAAGCTCCACCAGCTCAACAAGCGCAACCTCCCCCTCAAAACGCAAGACCCGCTAGAGCTTGTTTCAAATGTGGAGACGCCAATCATCTTCGTCCTCAATGCCCACTATGGAATCAAGAGCAACTACAACCTCCTCGTGGACGCTGTTTCAATCTGAACGCGAACCAAGCGCGCAACGAGAATAATGTCGTTAACGGTACGTTCCTTGTTAACCATCTTTATGCTTCGATACTATTTGATACTGGTGCGGACAAAAGCTTTGTGTCCTTAGAATTCGAATCATTGTTAAATTGCACGCGCTCTAAACTACCTAAGTCGTTTTCCGTTGAAGTCGCCAATGGCAAGTCCATCTTAGTCGATTCCGTTCTTCGTGATTGTCGTCTTACTCTTAACGAACACGTTTTCCCTATCGATCTCATACCCATGCAATTGGGTAGTTTTGACATCATCATAGGCATGGATTGGCTCCAAAAGAACCATGCTGAAATCGCTTGTCACGAGAAATACGTTCGTTTACCCCTCCCATCTGGTGATGTCTTACACGTCTATGGAGACCGACCTTCAAAGGGACTGAAGTTGATGTCCTGCACACAAGCGAACGAGTACTTACACAAAAAGTACCTTGCCTTTTTAGCCCACGTTGTGGAAGAAAAGGGCAAGGGAAAGAGTGTAAGTGATGTTCCAGTGGTGCGCGACTTCCCTGACGTCTTTCCTGAAGATTTACCTGGTCCTCCTCCACCTCGATCCGTTGACTTTTGCATTGACCTCATACCTGGTGCGACTCCTGTTGCCAAGGCTCCTTATCGTCTTGCACCTTCTGAGATGCAAGAATTATCTACGCAGCTTCAAGAACTTCTCGATAAAGGCTTCATCCGTCCAAGTACCTCACCTTGGGGTGTGCCTGTGCTTTTCGTTAAAAAGAAAGACGGCTCTTTCCGTATGTGTATCGATTATCGCGAGCTCAACAAACTCACTGTCAAGAATCATTACCCACTTCCGCGTATCAACGATCTCTTTGACCAACTTCAAGGCGCTACTTGTTTCTCCAAAATCGATCTTCGTTCTGGTTATCACCAACTTCGGGTCCTCGAAGAGGACGTACCCAAAACCGCTTTTCGCACTCGCTATGGACATTACGAGTTCGTGGTTATGCCTTTTGGTTTGACCAACGCACCCGCTGTGTTCATGGATCTAATGAATCGTGTTTGTAAGCCCTATTTGGATCGTTTTGTGATCGTCTTCATTGATGATATCCTCATTTATTCTAAATCTCGAGCCGATCATGAACGTCATCTTCGTCTTATACTCGAGCTCTTACGTACCGAACGCTTATACGCTAAGTTCTCTAAATGCGAGTTTTGGATTAAAGAAGTCCAATTCCTTGGACACGTTGTTAGTGAAAAAGGAATCCACGTCGACCCTGCAAAGATCGAGGCTGTAAAGAATTGGACCGCGCCTAAATCTCCTTCCGAAATCCGTTCCTTCTTAGGATTGGCGGGTTATTACCGTCGATTCATCTCGAATTTTTCAAAAATCGCCGTTCCCCTTACTTCGTTGACCCAAAAAGAGAAACCTTTTGCTTGGGGTCCTGAGCAAGAGGAATCCTTTTAGACTCTCAAGGACTTGCTTTGCAACGATCCTATTCTTACTCTTCCTGATGGAAATGATGATTTCGTAGTGTATTGCGATGCATCGAACCGTGGTCTTGGTTGCGTTCTCATGCAACGAGGCAAGGTCATCGCTTATGCATCTCGTCAACTCAAGATACATGAGAAAAACTATACTAACCACGACCTTGAACTTGGCGCAGTTGTTTTTGCGTTGAAGATTTGGCGACACTACCTTTATGGTACTAAGTGTGAGGTTTTCACAGACCACAAGAGCCTTCAACATATCTTCGACCAAAAGGAACTGAACATGCGTCAACGTCGTTGGGTGGAATTGTTAAACGACTACGACTGCGAAATCAAATACCATCCAGGTAAAGCGAATATAGTAGCTGACGCCCTTAGTCGCAAAACACATATGAAGGGTATTCGTTGTTCCCAACTTGTGAACGATCTTCCACGCCGCATTCGCGAAGCTCAATACGCCTCTATTAACGAAGGTAACTTCCATATTGAGATACGAGGCGCTAAAGAACACGATCTCGTCTCCAAGGCCGATGGTATCCTATACCTTAACAATCGTGCCTGGATCCCTGAACGCGAAGCACTTCGAGACTTCATTATGGACGAGGCACACAAATCCAAGTACTCAATTCATCCTGGTGCCGACAAGATGTACCATAATCTACGTACATCCTATTGGTGGCCTGGGATGAAGAAAGACATTGCCACTTACGTCTCTAAGTGTCTTACGTGTTCAAAAGTCAAAGCCGAACACCAACGACCTTCTGGTCTCCTCGAACAACCTGAAATCCCCGTTTGGAAATGGGATAGCATTGCGATGGACTTCATCACTAAACTCCCTCGTACATCTTCTGGTCACGATAGCATTTGGGTGATCATCAATCGTTTGACCAAGTCCGCTCAATTCATTCCCATTCGCGAAGATTTCAAGGTTGAACGACTTGCTCGCATCTATACCGATGAAGTCATACGGCATCATGGTATTCCTCTCGACATCATTTCTGATCGCGATGGTCGATTTACTTCACGTCTCTGGCAAACCTTTCAGTCCGCTATGGGTACTCATTTGAATCTCAGTACAGCTTTTCATCCTCAAACGGATGGACAGACTGAACGTACTATCCAAACCCTAGAGGACATGCTCCGTTCTTGTGTCATCGACTTTGGTGGTAGTTGGGATGTGCATTTACCTTTGATCGAGTTCTCGTACAACAATAGCTACCACTCCAGTATTAAAATGGCTCCATTCGAGGCATTGTATGGTCGCAAATGCCGATCTCCTTTAAACTGGCACGAGATTGGTGACAAACACTTTACTGGCCCTGAAATAATACAAGAAGCAACGGATAAGATTCACCAAATCCGTGATAATCTACTCAAAGCTCGTGAACGTCAAAAGGTTTATGCTGATAAGGGACGCAAACCTATGCAACTCAACGTTGGAGATCACGTCCTACTCAAAGTGTCTCCTTGGAAAGGAGTGGCTCGTTTTGGTAAAAAGGGAAAGCTTGCCCCTCGCTATGTTGGTCCTTTCAAGGTACTCGAAAGGATTGGCGCGGTGGCTTATCGACTCGATTTACCTCAAGAACTCAACAACGTGCATCCAACGTTCCATGTTTCTAATCTAAAGAAGTGTCACGCTGAAGAAAGACTTCAAGTTCCTCTCGAAGATCTCCAAATAAACGACACTTTGCATTTCATGGAGAAACCCGTCGAAATCATGGATCAAAAAGTCAAGTTATTGAGGCGCAGCAAGATTCCTATCGTCAAGGTTCGATGGGAAGGTAAACGAGGCGCCGAATTTACTTGGGAACTCAAGAGCGAGATGAAAAAGAAGTATCCTCATCTCTTCCCTACGTCTTCCAAAATTTCGGGACGAAATTTCCTAAAGGAGGGGAGACTGTAACGCCCGGCTCTTTTGTACTTTCCATTTATAGAAAGTTTTGTTCGTATTTCTATTTTTGGAAACGTTGTATTCTTGTAATCGTTCCTTCCTTGTAATCGTTGTAAAACCGAGACTTGAATCATTAATGAAACTCGTATTTTGTTACAAATATGTTATACACACTTTATATATGCTCGTATGTTCGAATTGGTGAATCAATTGATGTTTAATCGTCATTCTTGGAAACTATGTGCTAAGCTTGTAATTAAGCTAAACTTATGCCCAAAACATGTTTTGAACGAGAACGACACTTGACTTTGATGCTCATACGATTAATTATACTTGGATTATACTCCTCGTACTTGGAATTATCTTAAAATATGCTTTTGTGACAAGAATGGTCCTTAAAAGTCCTTAAAACATCAAATAGACAACTACAGGGACTAATCTGTCATTTTTCGAAACTTATGTCAAATAAACAAAGCCCGGGCGGCCCGCTTTAGCTTACCTGATATCCCATGCGGGCCGCATGGCCTTCTGTTTCGCAGAAAACGAACCCAGCTGCTATGTTACGCGATTTATGCACGAAATCCAAGTTTCTAACCCTCCCCAATCACCTTAAAGCCACCTCTAATCACCTCCAATCACCTCCAAACTCTTCCACTATAAATACAACCCTTCTCCACACCATTTTACACTTTCACAACACTCAAATCTCTCCAAAATACTCTCTAGTTCTTGCAAGAATCTGAAATTCGGACAGATTCATAACCTTGTGCAAAAGTGAGTGTAACTTGCTCATTTCTCAACGAAATCACTTGATTATTCTTCCTACTTGCTTGGATAATCCTTGGGTTCGATTCCTTGACTTCTCCTTGGAGAAATCAGACCTGGAAATGCCCTGAAATTGTCCATAAACTTTCTGTTTTGTTACTTATTCTTTCAAAACTTGTTTAAACTTATCCAACTTGTGTCTAACACATCTCACACCAATGTCCTAATGCTTACAACCTCTCTTATGGTTGGTTAAGCTTAAAAACATGGTTGAGACACTTAAATCAGAGGATTAAACCTCATAAACTTTCTGTTTTGTTAGGGTGTTTTGACCCACAAGTCATGTTCGAGCTAGTTCTTGATGTAGAGTGATTATGGAACAACTTGGGTTGTTCCAAACATACAATCCTCACATGATTTGATGATTTCTCTTAGTTAGATTGTTTATATTATACTAATCCTAGTTCGTGACCCTCCTTGGTTGTTTTTACATCAAGAGAAGTGGTGAACATTCAAGGGGTTCCTAAACGGAAGCTTGTCTTCCTACCCCATACATGACATCTATGAACAACTTGAGGTGCCTAAATGAAGATCTTAATCTTCTACCTCCTACTTGAATTATTGGACTTAATAATATGTAATACTTAACCTAAGTATATATACACTCATTCGAACCTTTAATATTAAACTTGTGTTTATATGTTAAAGTAGTAGAATACCATCTAAGACTTAACACTCCAAGTATGATTCTAATGGGCATACTACCCATGAAATACAATATAACCCTAGTGGTTACGTAGTGTCATACAAGAGTATAA
>JARYGA010054445.1:0-40499 GCA_030545235.1 Helianthus tuberosus | reverse complement strand
ATTTTTAACAACAAAGAACGCATACATAAAAGATGGTGACTTGTACTTGTACGATACAATTCTAGTGACTAATGTTAATAAAACACGTATAGGCCACGGCGCTATATAAGCAAACCCGGTGAAGTTTACGGCGCAGGAAACGCAAAGTTGTGAGTTCATGTCCCCACTTTTAAACTTTTACATGCTTTTTAAACTTTGGGGAAAATACATGTGTTATGGTATGTGGAATACAAAAACTAAGGAATGATACTTTAGATCATGTCACGAATAGGGTGTCATAAGCACCATTAATCAACAATATACCTAGACCGCAGAACAAAAGGTTAGATCTAATGGGTTTCAGGCAGCCACACTCTGGGCCACGTGCTACCTGGAGTGCTTTTGTGTCTCTAGTCATGAATCTACAACTAAAAATGCCTATGGTTTGGATGCTTCCTATGTCGTGTCACATGTTAATGGCCTTGCAAACCATTAGCGATCTCGATTTCCTTACATTTACAGAAATACTTGTTTCATACAAATTACATACCATGTTTTCATTCAAGTATACAAACGTTCAACACAAAAACTGCATAAATTCACACCAACATTATGTTGACGTTTTTCCAAAAACTCACATGTATTTCAGGTAACTAAAGTGGATGTGCACGCGGTTTTACTCTCGCTCTTGGATGTTGTTTATGTTGTTAGCTATGTGTGTCAAGACTCCTATGCCTCTTTTGCGGGATTGGTTGTTATATCCCACCCATGTGGTGATATAATAATTAAAACCTTGTTGTTTGTGGATGAAATAAAGTTGTAAACCTTTTAAAACAATTATTGGTCGTGTGATGTAAACACTTATCTTAGACCATGTTTTGAATGTTTAATGTCAATGGCATTTGGAGTTATTTTATGAGCATGTAGTATGTTTACAATTCGTATGCAATGAGAACCTTTCAAGATCACACCTCGTGCTTCCGCCTTAGAAAAGGGTGTGACAAAGTGGTGTCAGAGCTGTGATTGTAGTGAACCAGGATTCCTTCTCGAGTCTAGACTACAATCTTTAGGATCATTTCACGAAAACTATTTTTCAAAAGTTTTCATTGCATAAAACTTTCCGCGACATCCACTACCTGAAACAGTCTCCAAAGAGTCAAGTAAGGACACTACGAAACTTAGGGTGCACTAGAGTAGCACTTGTCTTTGACTAGAAATTACTTGCAACTATGTGTGATAATTAATATATACATGTACTAGAAATAGAATATCTCAAGTACGCGTGTCTTCGCCTAAAAACTTTGGCCTACCTGAAGGAAGTGATACGAGGATGAAACAAACTGTGCGGACTGTGCAAGGAGTTACGTAATTATGGATGCATACATAATTATGGAAATCAGTGCACAGAAACCACAGCAAGTCTTGTCACGTATCATAAGGGATTCTTCTAGCACAAGAAAAGGTCAAACGTGAACACCCTCACCCTCCCCCAGCCTATTAAATACTATTTTGGAGTAATGATTTAGGGTATAGAGACAAGAACCGCAAATGTGAAGAAAGATATTTTGTCTTTTACATATATTAAACTTGTACTATGGGGTGATGTAACCCTTATACATTATGTTTACTTTGCAAATAATGATGCAACAAGTTGCCCTAATATGTGTAGAGACTCGATGAATATCTTCTGACACATCAGTATTTTTCTATTTAAGCATGCTTGTTGTTGTATGAGTTGATTTATACGTTTGGCGGATTGTTTGATGTCACTTACGTGGGTATATGTCTGTGTATATATACTGCTACTGTCTCGTATGATGATGTCAAACAAATGTCTAACCCTACTGTGTTGCGTTCTTTCAGAACATGGCACCTAGGAGAGCTGTGAACAATCAGGATTCTGATCAACCCCCTCCTCCGCTTATGCCGAGGACTGCTGAAGAACTGAACGCCCTACTAGAAGAAAGGATCTCCGCAGCTATCGCTCAGTACGAGGCGAACCGCACCAAACAAAGTGGAGGACCAAGCAATGCTAGACGGAACGGGCAGGGAGATACATCTGGAGGAAACACAGCTCAAGGCTGCACTTTCAAGCAGTTTCTCGACTGCAAGCCACTGAATTACGACGGCACTGGAGGAGCAGTGGCTTTTGTGCGCTGGATGGAGAAGACTGATTCCACTATCCGTATGAGCAAGTGTACCGTAGATCAACAAGTCACTTTTGTTACGGGGTTGTTTGTTGATGAAGCTTTGACTTGGTGGAATTTGCAAGTCCAGACTCTGGGTGACGATGCTGCGTACGGCATGACGTGGGATGAATTAAAGGATCGAATGAGAGGGAAGTATTGCTCTCGTGCTGAAGTTCAAAGATTGGAGACTGAGTTCTGGCATTTGACCATGGAAGGTGCTGACATTACTGGTTATACCCGAAGGTTCCACGATTTGTCAAGAGTGATCCCCTATATGGTGACTCCCGAATTTAAGCACGTTGAGCGCTACATCTGGGGATTGGCTCCAGAGTTTCGCAGCATGGTAACTTCGGCTAAACCTGAATCGATCACTCAGGCTGTAACTCTGGCTGTCAGCCTTACTGAAGATGCTGTTCGTATGAAGAAGTTATCACTGAACCCAACTGAAAAGACCGAGACGCATGCTGAGTCGTCTGGTGACAAGAAAAGGAAGCATGCGAGCCTGAATCAAGCAACACGTAACAACAAGGGTTCCAACAATAAGAAGCGCAACCCCAATCCGCCACAGGAGGCGAGAACTCTTGCAGCCATGAATGACGCTCTTGCCAGAGGATACCAGGGCACTCTGCCCATTTGCAACCAGTGCAAGCGTCATCATGAAGGAGCCTGTCGCGTTCCAAAATGCGACAAGTGTGGAAAACTGGGTCACCATACTGAGAACTGTTGGGGAAAAGGAAATGGAAGTGGTAATAGGAACGGGAATGGAAACTGCAACGGTGCTGGCAATAGAAACGGTGGTGGAAATGGCAACGACAATGGTAACCGGAATGGTAATGGAGCTGGGCAGAACCAAGGATGCTTTGGTTGTGGAAGCAAAGATCATTTCAAGAAAGATTGCCCAAGGGAGAACAATGCTCAGGGTCGAGCATTTGTGATTGGAGCAAGGAACGCACGCGAGGACCCTAATGTGGTCACCGGTACGTTTCTCGTTAACAATCACTTTGCATCCATACTATTTGACACTTGTGCCGATTATAGCTTCATGTCTGTGGAATTTAAACGTATGCTTGGAATAGAATCTAGTAGATTAGATATTCCTTATTCCATAGAACTAGCCAATGGTAAACTTGTTGAATCAGGCGCAGTTGTTAGAGGTTGCACATTAGAACTTGGTGAGCAAAGATTGAGCATCGACCTCTTACCTATTCAATTGGGTAGCTTCGATGTAGTGGTCGGAATGGACTGGTTGTCCAAGAACAAGGCTGAAGTTGTTTGTCATGAGTAAATTATTCGCATCCCTCTGACGAATGATGAAACTATCATCGTGCATGGAGAAAAGCGAGACGCGCCTCTACGAATCATCAGTTGTATGAAGGCACATAAGTGCTTAAGGAAAGGACGTGTTGCTTTCCTGGCGCACGTTGTAGATAAGAAGGCTGAGGAGTCGAAACTCGAAGACATTCCTGTGGTGAAGGAATTCCCTGATGTTTTTCCCGAAGACCTACCAGGACTACCTCCGCAACGACAAGTCAAATTCCATATAGACTTGGTTCCAGGAGCCGCTCCTGTAGCCAAGGCACCCTATCGGCTTGCACCATCCGAAATGCAAGAATTATCTACACAACTCCAGGAGTTATTGGATAAAGGATTCATAAGGCCAAGCTTCTCGCCTTGGGGAGCTCCAATACTGTTCGTGAAGAAGAAGGATGGAACTCTGCGGATGTGTATCGACTATAGAGAGTTAAACAAGCTCACTGTCAAGAATCGGTACCCACTACCGAGGATTGATGACTTATTTGATCAGTTGCAATGATCGAGCTACTATTCCAAGATCGATCTCCGATCTGGGTACCATCAGTTAAGGATCCAAGAGGAGAGTGTACCAAAGACTACATTCAGAACACGTTATGGACATTACGAGTTCCTTGTGATGCCATTCAGACTGACGAACGCGCCAGCGGTATTTATGGATCTGATGAACCGCGTATGCAAACCATATCTCGATAAATTCGTGATTGTATTTATCGATGATATCCTGATTTACTCGCAAACGAGGGAAGAGCACGAGCAACACCTCAGAACCATTCTGGAACTACTGAAGAAAGAGAAACTTTATGCAAAGTTCTCAAAGTACGAATTTTGGATTCACGAAGTACAGTTTCTTGGTCATGTTGTGAACGAGAAGGGCATTCATGTAGACCCAGCCAAGATTGAAGCAATAAAGAATTGGGAAGCCCCCAAAACCCCAACTGAAGTTCGATAATTTTTGGGCTTAGCGGGCTATTACCGACGATTTATCGAGAATTTCTCCAAGATAGCTCAACCGCTGACCACCCTTACGCAGAAAGACAAGAAGTACGACTGGGGTAATATGCAGGAAGAAGCCTTCCAACTGCTAAAAAATAAGCTATGCGATGCACCGATACTATCCCTACCCGAAGGAACTGAGGACTTCGTGGTATACTGCGACGCTTCACATCAAGGTTTGGGTTGCGTGCTCATGCAATGCCAAAAAGTCATCGCTTACGCTTCAAGACAGTTGAAGGTGCATGAAAGGAATTATACCACACACGACTTGGAGCTAGGCACGGTGGTATTCGCTTTGAAGATCTGGCGACACTATTATATGGTACTCGATGTACAATCTTCACAGATCACAAAAGTCTACAACACATATTCGATCAGAAGGAATTAAACATGCGTCAGCGACAATGGGTTGAGTTGCTGAACGATTATGAGTGTGAGATTAAGTGCCATCCCGGAAAGGCAAACGTTGTAGCAGATGCGTTAAGCCGAAAAGAAAGGGTTAAGACCCTAAGGGTTCAAGCATTGGAAATGACTATTCGGACGAACCTCACTGCACGCATTCATGACGCACAACAAGAAGCCCTTAAGATGGAGAATCGTAGAGCTGAATACCTCTGAGGTATGCTGAAGAATTTGGTGCCAAACAAAGAGGGAACCTTGTACTTTAAGGGGCATATATGGGTTCCGCTCTATGGCTGTAATCGAGAAGTCATCCTTAATGAAGTTCACAAGTCGAAATACTCGATCCATCCAGGATCGGAAAAAATGTATCAAGATTTAAAGGATTACTATTGGTGGCCGAGACTTAAAAGTGATGTCGCTATCTATGTTGGAAAGTGCCTAACCTGTGCTAATGTTAAGGCTGAATATCAAAAACCGTCCGGTCTACTGCAACAACCAGAGATACCCGTGTGGAAGTGGGAGCAAATATCGATGGACTTCATAACGAAATTACCCAGGACCCCTAGGGGACATGATATGATATGGGTGATAGTCGATCGGTTAACGAAATCTGCGCATTTCATACTGATCCGAGAGAAGGATAGCACTGGAAAGCTTGCTGAACTGTACTTGAAGGAAATCTTGGCGCGTCATGGAGTGCCTATCTCAATTAATTCAGACAGAGATGGACGTTTTGTCTCGAGAATCTGGCAATCCTTCCAGGAGGCCTTTGGATCTCAACTAGATCTAAGCACGACCTTCCATCCGCAAACAGACGGCCAGAGCGAACGAACCATACAAATGCTAGAAGATATGCTTCGTGCATATGTTATGGACCTAGGCGGCAGCTGGGATACTCATCTACCTTTAGTTGAGTTTTCCTACGATAACAGCTACCATACGAGCATAAAAGCCGCACCATTCGAAGCTCTATATGGCCGCAAGTGCCGCTCGCCATTATGTTAGGCAGACGCTGGAGACAAAGGTATGGTTAGTCCTAAACTTGTCCAAGAGACAACCGACAAAATCATGCAGATCCGAGAGCACATTAAGGCGGCTCGAGATCGACAAAAGAGCTACGCTGATAGAAAACGAAAACCCTTGGAATTCGAGGTGGGAGACAAAGTTTTGTTAAAGGTCTCACCTTGGAAGGGCGTAGTAAGGTTTGGAAAACGTGGAAAGCTGAATCCACGATACATCGGACCATTCAAGATCTTGGAAAGAATTGGTACCGTGGCTTACAAGTTGGAATTACCGGAAGAACTTATGGAGTACATGATACGTTTCATGTGTCCAACCTCAAGAAGAGTCCAACACAAGAAACAGTAAGCATCCCTGCGGATGAAGTGCATATTGACGACAAACTTCGATTTACAGAACAACCCGTTGAGGTTACAGACTGGAAAGTCAACAAGACCCGGAGGAGTAGTGTCAAACTTGTTAAAGTACGTTGGAACTCTAAGCACGGACCCGAGTACACGTGGGAACGTGAAGACCAGTTTAAAGAGAAGTACCCCCACCTGTTCAAGAAAACTCCTGCGGGAGATAGCTCAGCCTGAATACCGGGATTAAATTCTTTTAACAGGGGGAGACTGTGACAACTGGCAAAAAACCGATAATTTCCGTACAATTTAATTATTATTTAATATCTGCAATTATGTGCTTAAATGTTAACATTGTCTGATTACATGCTATACAAGTGAATTCATGCGCGTTTTATACTTCAAATATTGCTTTATGCATTACTGTTAGAGTTGCGTCAGAAGGACTAGTAAACTCACCGGTAAGACACACTTTGTCAGCAATTCTGCAGAAAGCAGTCAGATAATGAAATTAGGGCCTAGGAGTAGGTCCAACGTCTAAAATACATTAAAACCCAAGCATGGATACAAGGGTTGACATATAGACTTTCCGGAAGATAAAATATGCACCAAAAAGCACCTGAAACACACTTTAAATGCTGAATTTTATATATTTCAGCAAAATTCAGCATCGTAACAAGTTTGTACCATGCAAAAACATGACTAAATGGTCATGAATGCTTTCCTAAGTGTTGGGAATTCAAAGTGTCACAAAAGTGTACTTAAAGATCACTAAACGGAATAACTTGACACTTTAACGAACCAGTATCTAACCGAACAACCGGACACTACCCGAAACATCAAAATTATACTAAAAGCATTGTTTTAATGTTTCTGCACTAGTTATGATCCCCGAACACCCTAACACACTATATAACACATCATACACTTAACACTAAACACTATACTTGAAATCTAACTTAATCACTTAACTACCCATTAATCACCAACCAAGACCCCCCCCCCTCATGTTCACGGTCACAAGGGTGTGGACCCACCCTTGATCCACCTTGATTTTATTTGATCTTCTTGATCTTCCTTGGATTCACTAGAGATCTTGCCATGTACTTTAGGAACATATTACACAAAGGATAACACTATAATATGGCTATAAGATCAAGACCTCATCTTCTTCACATTAACACACTACACTCTCTCCTCCCTTCTCCCTACTCTCGGCCGAGACCACCACCTCACACCACCATCATCATCAACTCCATTTCATCCATTTCCAAGTGCACTCAAGGTGTAAGAAGCAAGGTTAAGGAGCTTGGAGGTCTTGGATCTTGAACGACCTCCCCCATTAGCTTTTATCCTCCACATTCGTCATCTACATCTTCTAGTGTTCTTCCCTAGCCTTGTGCTAGTGGTGAGGCCCTCATGATCTCTAATAACTTCATACTTTGATGATTAAAAGATGTTGTACATTGTTAATCTTGATGAACACTAAAGAACATGATCATGATACTTTAACATAAGCTTAATAACATAAGAATACATGTTGATTGTGCTTATTTGTTTCTTGATGATTGATGATTAGTGATTGTGATGTTGGACATCATAAGAAACCTACTAGATTGTGATTAAACACATGATCTAGTAAGTTAAGGTGATGATCTTGTGAAAGACCAAGATGATCATACTTTATATACATGAACTTGAATGACGGAATTTGTTTTCATATGTAAAGATGATTTAAACAAAATAAAAATCTTGTAAATAGATGAATACAAAACTAATTTTCTCAAGAAACCAAGTTTATTTTTAATATTTACAAAGTCATGGTTTCTAAGTAAACTAGTCATATTTTTGTGTTAAATCAAGACTAGGAACATGATTGTAACAAGAAAAATACAAAAGAAATATTTTTAGAAAAATCATCTTACAAAGTTGTAAGTGACTAAATCTTTCAAGAATGTGATTTAGAAACAAATAAATATGTTTTTAAGGGTAACTAAACCTACTAAATAACATGGTAAGTTACTACAAGTTTTTACAAAAACTTCAAGTTCATGATGTCGTGTAATTTACATGATCTTGGCTTATGGTAAGTCTTGATTGTGTTGTTGATGTTTGATGATGATTTTAAAAGAAAATAAACACATGTTTTGAAAACATGGGAAACCTCCATTTTTAGGGGAAACTATGTTAAAATTTCTATAGAATTTTGACACTTAGAAAGATATAAGTTTTGGTGAAACATATTCCCTAAAAATTACATAAAAATATTTACCAAGGTTTCCCTAATTTTTGTGTAAAATTTCCAAGTTAAGGAATGATGATTTCTTCAAGATAAAATTGATACTATGTATGTACATTTCTGAGAAAAATATATATATTTGTTGGTCACCAAATTTTGTGCTAAGTGTATGTAATACGTATTGTATGTAATAGTGTAATAGGACTTGAAAATACACTAAATACTCCCAAGGAGTAGAAATACAAAAATACACATACAACATGCTTAGAAAAATACCAGAACATATATTTATGAAAATATATTTCTTAAAAGATTATTTAACTTGGACAAGTTACGAACTTAAAATGCCTTTTTGGACGAATATATATAACTCGGGTGAAACATACAAGATACTTATATTTATTTTTGAGAAAATAATATAAGTAAGAGACATAGTTAAAAATATGAATTATTTTTAACAACAAAGAACGCATACATAAAAGATGGTGACTTGTACTTGTGCGATACAAGTCTAGTGACTAACGTTAATAAAACACGTATCAGTCACGACGCTATATAAGCAAACCCGGTGAAGTTTACGGCGTAGGAAACGCAAAGTTGTGAGTTCATCTCCCCACTTTTAAACTTTTACATGCTTTTTAAACTTTGGGGAAAATACATGTGTTATGGTATGTGGAATACAAAAACTAAGGAATGATACTTTAGATCATGTCACGAATAGGGTATCATAAGCACCATTAATCAACAATATACGTAGATCGCAGAACAAAAGGTTAGATCTAATGGGTTTCAGGCAGCCACACTCTGGGCCACGTGCTACCTGGAGTGCTTTTGTGTCTCTAGTCGTGAATCGACAACTAAAAATGCCTATGGTTTGGATGCTTCCTATGTCGTGTCACATGTTAATGGCCTTGCAAACCATTAGCGATCTCGATTTCCTTACATTTACAGAAATACTTGTTTCATACAAATTACATACCATGTTTTCATTCAAGTATACAAACGTTCAATACAAAAATTGCATGAATTCACACCAACATTATGTGATATGTGTTTATGCGTTCTCCTCTATGTTTTTGTGTGGTAAACGATTTTCAAATCCTCATAGAATCTTTTATATCTTCATATGAGGGATTCATAGTAGGATATTCAAAAGGTACTACCTTAAATCCTTATGGGCTTCTACGTGGTAGTTAAGACCCTTGGGTTATATAGAACCATTCCATGATTCGATGATAGACCCTTGAGTGGTCTAGTCAAAAAGATTGATTCACAATTTGGTTAAAGGACGACATCTAGTGATGTAGTTGGACAGACTCCTTGATAGTCTATTTAGATCATTTATTGATTTAGTCAAAAGGACTCTATGGCGGTCTAATCACACTCATCACAGGATTGTTCATTTGGTTTTCCCCTACACATTATAAAATAGATTGTGTGAACTGTGCAAGGAATTGTCTGATTATGGACGCGTACATAATTATGAAATACAGTGCACGGTAATCACAGTAAGATTTATTATGTGTAAGAACCGATAGTGACGACAATAACGAAATGAGAACGATGCAATAGAGGTACGGTGGACGCACCAATGACGTTTCATATACTTGTATATAAGTATGCCTCTTACATTGCAATCATGATGTTATTAAAGGTTACTAGAAGTTCAGAACCCTAACCAATGTTGTTCGATCTTTTCAACTTCATGTTTTCAAGCTCTCACAAGTTTCCTCTAAATAAATTTCGGGACGAAATTTCCTAAAGTAGGGGAGACTGTAACACCTGTGCCTCCACGGCCATCAAACAAATACCGAACCAATGAAATATTATATTTCATACTTGGGATTTGTAAAAAATATGTGTATCATTTGCACATATCAACTCTTGTTCGATTCCAAACTCTAAATCACTTTCTGGAAGGTTATACGCGCACCGATGCGTAGATATAACCAGTTTAATGCAACAAACAATCCGGGATAGTGAAATAGGCTTAACATACCTTATATAACCTTTACATAACTTAGAAATAAGTTTTGAAGGCTTGGGTATGGCAAAATCAAGTTAAATCGCTTACAGGGACTAAAGTTGACAAACTGCGAAAGTATGCCAATTTGAGCTGTAACAGACATTCCGGAACATGGCCATAAGTTAAACATACCATAAATATCCTTTATATAGCTTAGAAATAGGCTTTGAGGTGTTCGGTGTGCTAAAATAAACTTTTGGGTCATTCAGGGACTAAAAGTGTCAAAGCGTGCACAAGTTTGCATTTTCGCGCATAACTTACGTTCTGAATACATCCGGACATCCAAAAAATTTATGTAAGCACTAAAATATTTTATTTTAGTGTTCGCCATAATAAAAATCCATTCGTCGCGTCATTTGGATCGTTTTTCGCGCTTATGCGCATTCCGTCGTAATTAAGCGAACATCGCGATCATACGGCCAAACGAACCGACATCCGAGATATTTTTGAGCATATTTTAAGTCCCCTATACTTTAACTTCATTTTAGAGCTTTGAAATGGGGTTAACGGGCCTTAAACGTGTCAAAAATGGGCTGAACGCAGGACAGGGACCAAAAGTGTAAATCTGCCAAACTATGGCCTAGCGGTGCGCTACACTTTTAACGTAGCGGTGCGCTAGCCTGTCTGCAGACCAGATGCAGTGTATTAACAGCCTGTTTGCAGCTGTTTGATCCACCACCACATGTTCTAAATTGCTTAGTCATCAGATAAGGATCATATTTAGCTTCCTTAACCTTCCAATAAGTGTACGCATATGATTCAATCACGTTATTCCATGAAACGATCCTAACGGTTCGGGTATTCCTATAAATACCCATCCACCCCATTGCTAAACTTACAAGAACTTTGATTTGAGAAACTCTAAGTTGAAACTATTGTTTCATACCTGAGATTTTTGAATCGAGGTTAGCATTCGGGGACCCTTCGTAAGTATTCTTTCGTTCTTTTCCTTATTTTATTGCTTTTCGAGTCAGAAAGTCAAACTTTGTTTGACTTTCAGCGTTGACCAGTAATGGTCAATGCGAAGTTCGTTTGAACTTCGCAACGTGATTGTAATCACGTTGGTCATAGTCCCTTGGGACTATGCCCACTGATTACCACGTTGTCTAGGGTTGTAGGGTAGGCGATCTAATAAATCGCCTATACCTTCGAACCCGACCCATTTGGTCGATCATTAGGATCCGACCAAATACATTAGGTGACCATAGTAGGTAGGGAATAATCCTTCCGAGGTTATACCCTATGGTCGCTTCGTTTAAGTAGTTGTATGATAGGTAGTTTATATGCCTTAGGTAAATTACCAGAATACCCTTTTCATGTATAATTGGTAATTAAGCATATGTAACCTAAACTTTTGTCACATAACTGATTATGTAACATGTTTAGGCATATAACACTTGTCATAGGACTAGTTAGGCAATCCGAACGCGTTTCACGCGAACGACGCGTTAAAGTAGCATAAGCTACCTTAATGGGTCGCGATGGGTCGAAAGCACTTAGGTTTGGTTTCATTGTAGTACGTAGGCCTTGTTAAACCATATCATATGAGTTCCAACACTCATTTGGTTTAGCAAGCCTCATCCTATCCGATCTCCCGATTTAAGTCCGGTTTATTTATATAGTTTTAGATTGCCGACTGATTCCGTGCTCTCTCTAGCTTTGTTTGGTTGTTGTTCAAGACCTCCAAGCATTCTCAGGCGAGTACATTATTCCCCTATTTTACTGCTTTCAATTGTTTTGGGGTGACTCATATGTGCTAAATGTTTTCGATGTTATAACGATGTTTTCAAAAACGATTAAGACGATTTATACAAAACTAATAACGATTTCAATAAAGTGAACAAACTTGTTGGTTGTAGTTACATAAAAAATGACATTCATTAGCAATGATCAAGCCGACCAGTATTAGGTTATGGTACCATAGGATCTGACAAATCCCGTTAGTTACTACACCCGTAGTTATGTGTGGGTGTTGTGGGTAGCGACTGAATCTGAAATTTTTAATTTACTCTTTGGTAAGGGTTTATTAATGCGAGATGTTAATCTATCCTTTGGTAAGGGTTTATTAATGAGAATTATTAATCCATCCTTTGGTAAGGGTTTATTAATGCGAGTCAAGAAGGTTTGAATGTTATTAGCGAGACGACCATTTAAGTAGTTTCACGACCTAAAACGAATTTAACGATTGGGTAAACGATTGGTTTTCACGCGATGTTTTAACGATTGGGTAAACGATTGGCTTCAAAGCGATATACGATTGGGTTTTGGTTACATATTACATGATTTACATTGGGCATGAACATTACTTTGGTGGGTTGGTTTGATTAAGTGATTAAGTAACAATGCGTGTGGAATATGATACAAGCATGGTGGATACGCCGCTGGTACTTCCTATATATAAGTGTTTGTATGGTATTACATATTGTAGTGTTATTTGAATCATTTCAGTTTGAGACATAGAACATTTTATACAAGTGACATACTTTTCACAAGACATTTATTTACAAACAACTTATCTTATACAAACTCATTTTACATGGTTATTCATTTAATTATGCATTATTCTCTTATTATACATATCACCTGAACTTATTATTTTTCAAATGATTTACAAAGGCAAAGCAAATTACAAGGTTCATGACTAAACATTTTCTTAAACAGAAGTCATGAATCTTATTTTCACAAAACCTATGTACTCGCCAACATTTATTTGCTGACCTCGTTTTCACATATGTTTCAGGTATTGTTGAATGATATCGATTGATAAGATGCATGCTCACATAGGACTGGACAAGGCCTTAGTGACTCAATAACAATGATAGACTATGTTTAATTTGTGTATTTAGATTTCCAGACGATGTAATTATTCAATGTTTAATAGAACGAAACACTTTTTGGTATCCATGGTTATGAAACATTAATTCTGTTGCAACACGCCCCGATGTTTCCGCCGCGATTTGTTGTTTTACGCGGTCGGGGTGTGACAGAAAAGATGGTATCAGAGCCAATGGTTATAGGGAATTAGGTTATTAGTAATGCTTTGACCTAGTCTATAACCTTCTTAGGACCCTAACGCGAGTTTACTTGCGTTTAGTCATAAAATAATACCGTCACCTATCCTTAGGCGACGACCACAACAAGAACATAAATTTCAAAAACCGCTTTGAAAACTAATCATCTGTTCTAGGATGATTGATTACAAGGTTTTGAACCCTCTGTTATATGGTTTTGAACCCCTTTGAATTTTCAAAATCTCGGCAAATTTTTGGGTTTTAAATAATGTGAACACGTGCAAACTGGAAGGGTGAATGCCTGTATTCTGGGTTTTCTGTCTAGGCAAGCACTTCGTATACATCTCATCAGACGCGAGACCAGTTGTGCTTACCTCGGAATTCTTGGGATGAGTGTTCACTTATAGGCGAGCATGTCTTCGCGATACATTATTTTTACCCATTTACTTTGATTAGTTCTGTGTGTCGTTTGTTGCTTTGTAGTAACAAACAAATGACCACTATCCTTGCTTTCATCAGATTTGTTCATCTCATTCTTTTCGTCTAATTCTTTCACTCGTTCATTTCATGTTTCCTCTTTTAGACAATGCCTCCTCGACGCGATGATCGAACCGATGCTCGGACTTTCACTATTGAAGAACTCGCAGCTCTGATCTCTCAGCAGGTGGCTGCTGTGCTCCCCGGGGTTGTAACCCAAGTCCACGAGATATACAACAACGGCAATAATAACAACAACAATAACGCACAGTGTAAATACAAGGATTTTAACCAGGCTAAACCACTCAAGTTTAGTGGTTCTGAAGGAGCGACTGGGCTTCTTCAATGGTTCGAGAGCATTGAGAATACTTTCCGCCACGTGCAGTGTCCTGACAATCGCAGGGTCGAGTTTTCTTCGAGTGTGTTTGAGAAGAGGGCTCTCACATGGTGGAACGGGGTTATGAGGGATCGTGGTGCAGAAGTTGCTCTAGCACAGACATGGGCTGAGCTTAGGGCTCTCATGATGAGGGAATTCTGTCCTCGTCATGAGCAGCGAGCTTTGGAGAAGGAATTTGATGAGTTGAAGCAAGATAGTGGTGAGCACAGGGCGTATACTGATAGGTTTGAGGAGTTGAGTCTGCTTTGCCCGACAATGGTTACCCCACTTGACATAGCTATCGAAAGGTACATGGACGGCCTACCTGACTCGGTACAAGACATCCTTACTGGTAGTAGCCCTGCCACACTCCGTCAGGCGATCGAGTTAGCTGCGACATTGACTGAGTCGCAGATTCGGAAGAATAAGTTACACAGAAAGGGTGACAAGGGTAAGAAGCAGTGGTCTGATAAGGAGGATAGCAAGAAAGGTCAAAACAAGAAGGGTAAGGAAGGTGAGACTTCGAAGAAATCAAAGAAGCGGAAGGGTGCCCAAAATTTTGCTGTTACAGCACAGACTGCTCAGAACTTGCAAAACCCACCGGCACAGCCAACTGCAAAGAAGGCATATGCTGGTACCGCACCACATTGTGCCTGTTGCAACGGTCATCACGTTGCACAACAAGATTGCAAGAAATGCACAACGTGTGGTAGACTTGGGCATTTGGCCAATATTTGTCGTCTGGGACAAAATCAGGCTGCTCAGGTTCAAGCTCAGGTTCAAGGGAATGCTGCGAGATTCCCACTGGGTTCATGTTTCAATTGCGGAGAGATTGGTCATTTCCGCCACAACTGCCCAAGACTGGTGAATGCAAATGCTAACGCAAACCCGAATGCGAACGTCAACGTCAATGTGAATCCAGCACGTGGACGAGTGTATAACATCAATGAGGCAATCAATGATGAAGAACAAGTAGAATTTTGAAATTCCTCTGGTTGTTATCTTGTAACATTTAAAGACAATGCGGTTGTTATATAAATAAAAATTTGTGGTTTTTATTTTCAACTAATGCAATTGTATGAATGTTTGATCCAACCTTATGATGTCATCACAAAGACAAAACTACTCTTGTGGTTCTGTCATTTTTATGATCACTTGTGATCTCCCTAAGAACCTCAAACACTTGTTTCTTCTAAATCTAAAGTATCTTATCGTCTTGCACCGTTCGAGATGCAAGAAATATCAAAACAGCTTCAAGAGTTGTCTGATAAAGGGATTCATCCGTCCGGATTTTTCACCTTGGAGAAACTCCTGTTCTCCTTGTGAAAAGAAAAATGGATCTTTTCGAATGAATATCGATTAACGTAAGCCTAATTAAGCTTACCATTAAGAATCGATATCCCCTACCTTAAATCAACGATTTCTCCGATCAATTGCATAGCGTTTCATATTTTCCGAGACCGATTTGCGTTTTGGGTATCATCAACTTTGTATTTTCGAAGAAGATATTCCCAAAACGGTTTTCTGCACGAAGTATGGCCATTAAGAGTTTACAGTCATGCCTTTTTGGTTGACAAATGCTCCAGCCATCTTCAAAGACTTAATAAATAGAGTCTGCAAGCCTTATTTGGATCAGTTCATCATTGTTATGAATGACATCTTGATCTATTCATATCACGAGCCGATCCCGATCAACACCTTCGTTGACATTGGAACCCTTAAAGAAGGAACAAACTTTTCGCTAAATCCTCCAAAAGGAAATTTTGGCTTAAAGGAGTTCAGTTTTTGGGTCATGTAGTCAACAAGCAGGGTATTCATGTGGATCCATCCAAATTGATGCAATTAAGAATTGATTCCTTGTATGCATTAAATACCCGTGTCCAAAGATAACAAATTTAAAGGTCAATTTAAACAATTATGCGAGTATACGATTATGCGATTATGTGATATGTGTTTATGCGTTCTCCTCTATGTTTTTGTGTGGTAAACGATTTTCAAATCCTCATAGAATCTTTTATATCTTCATATGAGGGATTCATAGTAGGATATTCAAAAGGTACTACCTTAAATCCTTATGGGCTTCTACGTGGTAGTTAAGACCCTTGGGTTATATAGTACCATTCCATGATTCGATGATAGACCCTTGAGTGGTCTAGTCAAAAAGATTGATTCACAATTTGGTTAAAGGACGACATCTAGTGATGTAGTTGGACAGACTCCTTGATAGTCTATTTAGATCATTTATTGATTTAGTCAAAAGGACTCTATGGCGGTCTAGTCACACTCATCACAGGATTGTTCATTTGGTTTTCCCCTACACATTATAAAATAGATTGTGTGAACTGTGCAAGGAATTGTCTGATTATGGACGCGTACATAATTATGAAATACAGTGCACGATAATCACAGTAAGATTTATTATGTGTAAGAACCGATAGTGACGACAATAACGAAATGAGAACGATGCAATAGAGGTACGGTGGACGCACCAATGACGTTTCATATACTTGTATATAAGTATCCCTCTTACATTGCAATCATGATGTTATTAAAGGTTACTAGAAGTTCAGAACCCTAACCAATGTTGTTCGATCTTTTCAACTTCATGTTTTCAAGCTCTCACAAGTTTCCTCTAAATAAATTTCGGGACGAAATTTCCTAAAGTAGGGGAGACTGTAACACCTGTGCCTCCACGGCCATCAAACAAATACCGAACCAATGAAATATTATATTTCATACTTGGGATTTGTAAAAAATATGTGTATCATTTGCACATATCAACTCTTGTTCGATTCCAAACTCTAAATCACTTTCTGGAAGGTTATACGCGCACCGATGCGTAGATATAACCAGTTTAATGCAACAAACACTCCGGAATAGTTAAATAGGCTTAACATACCTTAAATAACCTTTACATAACTTAGAAATAAGTTTTGAAGGCTTGGGTATGGCAAAATCAAGTTAAATCGCTTACAGGGACTAAAGTTGACAAACTGCGAAAGTATGCCAATTTGAGCTGTAACAGACATTCCGGAACATGGCCATAAGTTAAACATACCATAAATATCCTTTATATAGCTTAGAAATAGGCTTTGAGGTGTTCGGTGTGCTAAAATAAACTTTTGGGTCATTCAGGGACTAAAAGTGTCAAAACGTGCACAAGTTTGCATTTTCGCGCATAACTTACGTTCTGAATACATCCGGACATCCAAAAATTTATGTAAGCACTAAAATATTTTATTTTAGTGTTCGCCATAATAAAAATCCATTCGTCGCGTCATTTGGATCGTTTTTCGCGCTTATGCGCATTCCGTCGTAATTAAGCGAACATCGCGATCATACGGCCAAACGAACCGACATTCGAGATATTTTTGAGCATATTTTAAGTCCCCTATACTTTAACTTCATTTTAGAGCTTTGAAATGGGGTTAACGGGCCTTAAACGTGTCGAAAATGGGCTGAACGCAGGACAGGGACCAAAAGTGTAAATCTGCCAAACTATGGCCTAGCGGTGCGCTACACTTTTAACGTAGCGGTGCGCTAGCCTGTCTGCAGACCAGATGCAGTGTATTAACAGCCTGTTTGCAGCTGTTTGATCCACCACCACATGTTCTAAATTGCTTAGTCATCAGATAAGGATCATATTTAGCTTCCATAACCTTCCAACAAGTGTACGCACATGATTCAATCACGTTATTCCATGAAACGATCCTAACGGTTCGGGTATTCCTATAAATACCCATCCACCCCATTGCTAAACTTACAAGAACTTTGATTTGAGAAACTCTAAGTTGAAACTATTGTTTCATACCTGAGATTTTTGAATCGAGGTTAGCATTCGGGGACCCTTCGTAAGTATTCTTTCGTTCTTTTCCTTATTTTATTGCTTTTCGAGTCAGAAAGTCAAACTTTGTTTGACTTTCAGCGTTGACCAGTAATGGTCAATGCGAAGTTCCTTTGAACTTCGCAACGTGATTGTAATCACGTTGGTCATAGTCCCTTGGGACTATGCCCACTGATTACCACGTTGTCTAGGGTCGTAGGGTAGGCGATCTAATAAATCGCCTATACCTTCGAACCCGACCCATTTGGTCGATCATTAGGATCCGACCAAATACATTAGGTGACCATAGTAGGTAGGGAATAATCCTTCCGAGGTTATACCCTATGGTCGCTTCGTTTAAGTAGTTGTATGATAAGTAGTTTATATGCCTTAGGTAAATTACCAGAATACCCTTTTCTTGTATAATTGGTAATTAAGCATATGTAACCTAAACTTTTGTCACATAACTGGTTATGTAACATGTTTAGGCATATAACACTTGTCATAGGACTAGTTAGGCAATCCGAACGCGTTTCACGCGAACGACGCGTTAAAGTAGCATAAGCTACCTTAATGGGTCGCGATGGGTCGAAAGCACTTAGGTTTGGTTTCATTGTAGTATGTAGGCCTTGTTAAACCATATCATATGAGTTCCAACACTCATTTGGTTTACCAAGCCTCATCCTATCCGATCTCCCGATTTAAGTCCGGTTTATTTATATAGTTTTAGATTGCCGACTGATTTCGTGCTCTCTCTAGCTTTGTTTGGTTGTTGTTCAAGACCTCCAAGCATTCTCAGGCGAGTACATTATTCCCCTATTTTACTGCTTTCAATTGTTTTGGGGTGACTCATATATGCTAAATGTTTTCGATGTTATAACGATGTTTTCAAAAACGATTAAGACGATTTATACAAAACTAATAACGATTTCAATAAAGTGAACAAACTTGTTGGTTGTAGTTACATAACAAATGACATTCATTAGCAATGATCAAGCCGACCAGTATTAGGTTATTGATCGGAGTGTCGCGCTCCGGTCAAAGATAATATTTATATGCCCTAATTACCCTTAACAAATAGCTAGTGGTAGCAAGGGGTCGAACCACGAAGAGTATGTGGTTTGTGTATGGATTCGAATGAATTAAAAACAATTGTCACAATTATGAAGCTTGCCAGATATTTTTGTATTTTTGCTTAGTAGAAAGATGTGAATTTGAACTACTGGAATTGGATTAATTAATTAACAACTACTAATTAACGCTTGCAAGAAATTTGGATACTAGAACAATAATAATAAAAAGGAATCACACCCGGTTTCGGTAATTGTTAACCTAGGATTTCTACAAGTTTTAGTTTCAACTCAAATGCATTCGATTAACGGATTTAGTGTACCGTGACTTAGGTGCTACTAGCTATCAACGCCCCGAAGAACGGACAAAAAGACACTTTGTAATCAACACAAGTAAATCCTAACAACGACAACGTACAATTACATATCACCGTTTCGCAAAGTCATAACTTTTAACATCGTTCGACAATTCACGAATTCGTAACAAATGTAATACTATTGTCAAAAGTTTCAAAAACCAAATACAAATTGTCACTAAGATGAAACAAGAACAAATTGAAACCCTAAAATTAACAACTACCTACACCGGGGTGAAACCGAGATGATTAGCCGCTCATGGTTGATGCAACTTGATCACCGGATGCTTGGAATGCGGATGGAGTCATCTTGAAGCTTGTAGGATGAAGGAATGATGGAGAATTAGGGTTTATGGAATGGTGATGATGAGAAGGATGATGGATTGGTGAACTAGGGTTTGATGATTGATCGTGTGTTGGATGATGATGATTTAGGTTGTAGAGATGGAATGAGATGATTGGTAGGTGATAGATCGATGGTAATGGCTCCAAGAACAAGTTTGAACTCCACAAAAAGTGTAACTCCCGAATTGATATCCAACAACCCCCATCCATTCGTTATTTTGACCCAAACCAACATTGGACGCACAGCAATATTGGAGGGCCGTCGCCGACGGCCTGATGCCCCGTCGGCGACGGTCCATGCATGTTGATATAGAGCCGACGTGTTAATTTGCTACTTACGGACAATTTGGGCGACGGAGAATTGCACACACCGTCGGCGACGGCTCCTGGAATTCCAACTTCTTGTTTCCTTCATTTCTCAAGTCCGGTTGACCCGTTTCGCATCCCGGTGGTTCCGTTTTCGCTCCGGTGACTCGTTTAGCTCTCAATTAGCTCCTTAAACTTCACAAGACCTGCAAAACACAAATCCTTTTACAAGTAGGCTATTTGGGATAAAAAGTTAAGTAAAAACATCAACTTAGACATAAACGAACACCGGTTTTCAACCACGCATCACATCCCCACACTTGTCTTTTGCTTGCCCTCAAGCAAATCTGTTTTTCACTTTCACGTGGGTCGAACAACAAATACACTCCCCATTCCCGAGACGAAGGTTAAGGTCCAATGTCATACTAAAGTTCAAACTCTTTACAATTTTCAATATATTTAACGGTAATGTGATTTAAAGTACACAAATGTTTACCCAAGATTAACCCGCCCGTGAAACCAATAATTCATGCACATCCCTCACAATGTTCTCTCCACTCGGCTTATAAATTGGCTAATATTTATAATGTATTAGCACTTCAAAGACTATTCACTCAAAACCGATTAGAACACATACCCGCATAAGCTTGCAACTTAATCATTTTCCACCATTGATCACGAATACTAAGCACAAGTCAAAAGGTCTTTGAAGGGTTGTAATGGGGCTAGGCGAAGGGTAGGAATTAGGATATTTTAAAGTGGCTAAGGTGATGAAAATTTGATTTTTTATTACAAATGACTAGTCTAACAAAACTAACTATAAACACCAAATATGAGGCAACAACATTCGCCTTTTATTCAACAACTACTAACACTTCTTTTTGTGTTTTTCTTCAACGATTTTCACTTATTTTTCATGAAATTTTCTGTTTTTTTTTATGCAAATAAACAAGAACAACTATACAAAAACGATTCCTATAATCGAATTTCCATCACACGGGTTTAAAAGAAAACGTTTAACGGTTATGGGCTATAGGGTGGTCAAACGAAAGGTTTAGGCTCAAAATGGGCAACTAGGGAGTTTGTTCGGGTAAGGATAGATAAATGGTTTTAAGAGAAAAGGTTTACCTAATGCCTTAATCATTCTCGTGCTTGTATTCGGTCTATAGTCTCAAATGTATCAAAAGTTGCAAGTTCTACAATATATGACTAATGGTCCACTCAAACAAAGAAACATAGGTATGTAATCTATGATATAAAAGTGGCTCAAAACCTCACATATCTAAAAGGGTATGGTATGTGACATGCATAAAAGACTAGTTTCTTAGGCGGATTATTCCCAAATAATCACCCGTTAAATACTCGTCATGCTATTAATTTAAACTTGACCATGACAAAAGACCAAATGGGTTGTGACATCCCTCGTTGACTTAGTTACTTGTGCTTTAAGACCGCTTTTGAAGCAAGACATTTTTGAAAATTTTTTGAAATTTTCCCCCATCCCCACACTTGAGGTGAACATTGTCCTCAATGTGTAGTATTTAAATGAACGGGTCAAAATCTAAAATTTTTACTACTCCCCCATCCCCACACTTGAGGTACATATTGTCCTCAATGTGTAGGAACTAGAGTTTTAAAACGCACAAGGGATGTGACACGACTAACCCCCAAAATTTCACCCCGGAAAAAAAATAATATACAAAATACACTCCACTTATTTGCTAATCTAAAGATCAAAAATAAAAAGAAACGTATGCACCTGGTTTGTGAGTTCATTCTTCGTATGCTCCTCTCCTCTTCATGAAAGCGGTTGTCCCACGAACCAAAAGTACCTACAAATCTTAACCCTTGTGTAGAAGCATGCTTCTCACAACCATTAAAATTTGTTAGTTACCTAGTTCTACCACTTTTATGAAAATATTACCAAGCTGTACGTTATTTCATTTTGATTATGTGGAAAATAATTTACAACAACAACACACCTAACTCACTTTCGTAGGAATCACGGTTGCATTTAGCTTATGCAACAAGCCCTTTTAAACCCCCCAATAGCTTGGGAGGACGAGTAGGTCTCGTGAGGGTTATATAGGGAACACACCCACAACGTTCATTTAACTAGGCGAGAATTTAAATAACAAAATGGAAATAACGAAAATAAAAATAATATACAACAACAACAACAACAAAAGACATACCATGCCTCTACCGCTGATATCGCTCGTTTGGATCCACTGGCGGGTTGGGCTGGTATTGATAACCAGTGAGGGACTCGAACATCTCCCTATAGTTATCTAGCGGGCTTGACTCTTGTTGGGATCCTTGGGGTGGCGGTTGGTACGGCATCGGAACAAAACTCGAGCCAACGGCTTCGGGCCAATGAGGGGTTGGATCGGATGGCCCTTGCGGATGAGGAAGGTTGGAGTAATCGGTCCAACCCGAATGTTCAACAAATGGGAGACCGGCTTGATAATCTCTTTGATGGCGTTCTTGATCATGGAGTACCTTGAAGTTATTAATCGCCATTTGGTTAGAGAAAGCCAACGCTCCCCATCGGCGTTGGTCCAACTCTCTTTGTGCAGTTTGGTTCCTAGCCGCTTCTTCTTCCCATGCCTGTCTATGGGCCCTTTCTTCCTCTTGCAACTGTATCATGCGTTCCATTTGTGATTGTTGTAACGCATGTTGCAGCTGTTGTTCCTCCAACTGCTTTTCCACCCTCTCGCGGAAAGATGCTTGAAAACCCCATTGTTGCTGCGAATACGCCCCTTGCGCCTCTTCCCATTGGTTCCTACTAGCATGGTACTCTCTTGCTTCACCAATACCCTCCGACATATTGTCGTAGATCGCTTGATCTCCACGGTTCCACAACCGATACGACGGTATTTGCCTTTGATTCACAAAATCTGCCACATTGGCAGAGATTTCCCTATGCTTCCTCCTATACCTTTGCCTCGGTCCCCGCGGACCGGAAGGATCAACTTCCTCCTCAACATCGGGCATCTCCTCATCGCCCTCTCCTTCTTCACCTTCTTCATCACCCTCTTTGTCATTAACCCGATAACTATCCCCTTGCTCATCTTCGACCGTATGCAAATGCCCAAAAGCTTTCACAGTTATTTTCCAATGTCGCCTTATAGAGGCGAAGTTGAATTGATCAATGGGCTTAGACACCCACAGTGAGTCTTGAGGTAATGCATTCTGTTGGAGAATCATGGCGCTAATCAACCTTGCATAAGGAATCATCTTTCTTTTAAATGATTCCCGTGTATCCCATGTGTTGATCATAACAATTTGACGCCACGAGAGCTTGGGCGTCCCATATAACAATGCATGCAGAACCCGACAGTCGGGTGCCTTCACCTTTCCACGGTCTCCGAACCGTACCATAATGTTCTCTAACGAGATACCTTGGAGTATCTTTCCCATCAAAGACAAATCACTTCTCGACTCTCCCGCACCCCCAGAACCTAGTAGGGTGTCCTCTAAAAGCCTCACTGGGTCAGCATCGTTTCTCTTGTTGTCCAAAAACTGATCATACCCATAATATTCATACGCGTCGACCCCAAGTGAGTCAAACCTCGCTATAGCGTTCATATGTTCGAAAGACATGACTCATATATTCCCCTATTTTACTGCTTTCAATTTGTTTGGTTGTTGTTCAAGACCTCCAAGCATTCTCAGGCGAGTACATTATTCCCCTATTTTACTGCTTTCAATTGTTTTGGGGTGACTCATATATGCTAAATGTTTTCGATGTTATAACGATGTTTTCAAAAACGATTAAGACGATTTATACAAAACTAATAACGATTTCAATAAAGTGAACAAACTTGTTGGTTGTAGTTACATAACAAATGACATTCATTAGCAATGATCAAGCCGACCAGTATTAGGTTATTGATCGGAGTGTCGCGCTCCGGTCAAAGATAATATTTATATGCCCTAATTACCCTTAACAAATAGCTAGTGGTAGCAAGGGGTCGAACCACGAAGAGTATGTGGTTTGTGTATGGATTCGAATGAATTAAAAACAATTGTCACAATTATGAAGCTTGCCAGATATTTTTGTATTTTTGTTTAGTAGAAAGATGTGAATTTGAACTACTGGAATTGGATTAATTAATTAACAACTACTAATTAACGCTTGCAAGAAATTTGGATACTAGAACAATAATAATAAAAAGGAATCACACCCGGTTTCGGTAATTGTTAACCTAGGATTTCTACAAGTTTTAGTTTCAACTCAAATGCATTCGATTAACGGATTTAGTGTACCGTGACTTAGGTGCTACTAGCTATCAACGCCCCGAAGAACGGACAAAAAGACACTTTGTAATCAACACAAGTAAATCCTAACAATGACAACGTACAATTACATATCACCGTTTCGCAAAGTCATAACTTTTAACATCGTTCGACAATTCACGAATTCGTAACAAATGTAATACTATTGTCAAAAGTTTCAAAAACCAAATACAAATTGTCACTAAGATGAAACAAGAACAAATTGAAACCCTAAAATTAACAACTACCTACACCGGGGTGAAACCGAGATGATTAGCCGCTCATGGTTGATGCAACTTGATCACCGGATGCTTGGAATGCGGATGGAGTCATCTTGAAGCTTGTAGGATGAAGGAATGATGGAGAATTAGGGTTTATGGAATGGTGATGATGAGAAGGATGATGGATTGGTGAACTAGGGTTTGATGATTGATCCTGTGTTGGATGATGATGATTTAGGTTGTAGAGATGGAATGAGATGATTGGTAGGTGATAGATCGATGGTAATGGCTCCAAGAACAAGTTTGAACTCCACAAAAAGTGTAACTCCCGAATTGATATCCAACAACCCCCATCCATTCGTTATTTTGACCCAAACCAACATTGGATGCGCAGCAATATTGGAGGGCCGTCACCGACGGCCTGATGCCCCGTCGGCGACGGTCCATGCATGTTAATATAGAGCCGACGTGTTAATTTGCTGCTTATGGACAATTTGGGCGACGGAGAATTGCACACACCGTCGGCGACGGACCATATGGTCGTCGGCGACGGCTCCTGGAATTCCAACTTTCTGTTTCCTTCATTTCTCAAGTCCGGTTGACCCGTTTCGCATCCCGGTGGTTCCGTTTTCGCTCTGGTGACTCGTTTAGCTCTCAATTAGCTCCTTAAACTTCACAAGACCTGCAAAACACAAATCCTTTTACAAGTAGGCTATTTGGGATAAAAAGTTAAGTAAAAACATCAACTTAGACATAAACGAACACCGGTCTTCAACCACGCATCAGTTATGGTACCATAGGATCTGACAAATCCCGTTAGTTACTACACCCGTAGTTATGTGTGGGTGTTGTGGGTAGCGACTGAATCTGAAATTTTTAATTTACTCTTTGGTAAGGGTTTATTAATGCGAGATGTTAATCTATCCTTTGGTAAGGGTTTATTAATGCGAATTATTAATCTATCCTTTGGTAAGGGTTTATTAATGCGAGTCAAGAAGGTTTGAATGTTATTAGCGAGACGACCATTTAAGTAGTTTCACGACCTAAAACGAATTTAACGATTGGGTAAACGATTGGTTTTCACACGATGTTTTAACGATTGGGTAAACGATTGGCTTCAAAGCGATATACGATTGAGTTTTGGTTACATATTACATGATTTACATTGGGCATGAACATTACTTTGGTGGGTTGGTTTGATTAAGTGATTAAGTAACAATGCGTGTGGAATATGATACAAGCATGGTGGATACGCCGCTGGTACTTCCTATATATAAGTGTTTGTATGGTATTACATATTGTAGCGTTATTTGAATCATTTCAGTTTGAGACATAGAACATTTTATACAAGTGACATACTTTTCACAAGACATTTATTTACAAACAACTTATCTTATACAAACTCATTTTACATGGTTATTCATTTAATTATGCATTATTCTCTTATTATGCATATCACCTGAACTTATTATTTTTCAAATGATTTACAAAGGCAAAGCAAATTACAAGGTTCATGACTAAACATTTTCTTAAACAGAAGTCATGAATCTTATTTTCACAAAACCTATGTACTCGCCAACATTTCTTTGCTGACCTCGTTTTCACATATGTTTCAGGTATTGTTGAATGATATCGATTGATAAGATGCATGCTCACATAGGACTGGACAAGGCCTTAGTGACTCAATAACAATGATAGACTATGTTTAATTTGTGTATTTAGATTTCCAGACGATGTAATTATTCAATGTTTAATAAAACGAAACACTTTTTGGTATCCATGGTTATGAAACATTAATTCTGTTGCAACACGCCCCGATGTTTCCGCCGCGATTTGTTTTTTACGCGGTCGGGGTGTGATAGAAGTTATTGCTCATGGGTGGTGGAACCTTGTGATACCCAACCCCGGTTCCATCAGAGTATACATCTTCACTGTCCTTGTCTTCCCAATCAGTTTAGGAACTATGTATTGAAGAACAAAGCTGGCAGAAGTGTAACTGTTCAGCTTCAAATTAATTCTCTCATTCCCAATCTTAGCTTCTTGATACTGAAGCTTGAGATTCACAATCTCATCCAGTTGAGCATTTATCAATTTTTCTTTTACATGAAGAACACCTGACAAATTCGAGTTTTCTTTACGAGTTTTAGCGTTTCGGTCATCTGAGTCGTTAATTGTTCTTTTTAATTTGTCAAAATCCTAAGAAATTTTTCTGTTCTCAAGTATCAACTTTTCATTTTCTTTTCGAAAACGTTCAACATCATTTTCATCATTTTTTATTTCCTCATTTAACTCATTTATTCTGTCAGTTGAACTTTTCACCAGTTTGTCTCGGCCAATCACTTCTCTGTTTAGAATTTTAATTTTATTTGTCAGCTCATGGATTTGACATAGTGAGAGATACTCGTGTGTATTACAGACTTTGCACTCTTTCATGCAATTTCTGCAATCACTTTCAGATTTAGCTTTTCCAGCCTTACCTGGTTCACTATCTGAACCACTAGAACTGACCTTTCCCGACGACTCAGACTCAGAAGCGGATTTGGAATCTACCTCTAGTGCCTTCGCCATCATGACTTGGTCAGCCATCTTCGTTAAATTCTCGGCTGTCATCTCTGCTTTAACATCGATAATTCCTTCATCTACATTCTCAGACTTCTTAGACTTCAGAAATTCCTCTTATCTCTCCTGTCGCAATCTCACTTTTTCAGCTCTTTTCTCTGCATCTAATTTTATCTGCTCCTCTACTGACGGAATCGTCTTTACAAGAGCATCAAAATCGATTGATTTTGGATCAATGTAAATATTTCCTTTTGGATCCAGGTAGCATTCTCGGTCTGGATCCCACCTTTTTGCTTTCTTAGCTTCTTTGAAGGGATCATGAATTCTTTTCAATTTTCTCTGTGCCAGACTTCTTTCTCTGTTATACCCTGATTCTGTTTCAACTTGTGCCATGAACGCTGAACCAACAACATCTTCTTTTGGAAGAAAATCGTTCCAGTTGAACCCTTCATCATATTGAATGACTGCAAGAGCCCTCGATTTCTCTTTTGGATTGTCTTCGATTTGCTTCATTTTTGGCGGTTCTTCGAGATTTTTGTGATAAACTACTTTTCTATAGTAGTCATCATGAAAAGGGTGCGGAGTTTCATCAACGGCTGAATTTCAGCACTCCCTCTTGAAATAACCTTTATGTTTACATTTGAAACAAGTCACCTTTGATTTGTCAATCCCAACTTTGTTGACGACCCTCCAATAGACTATCGCCCCGTGATCTCCATGAATCGATGTGCCCGACGGATAAAGCTTGCCATACACCAACGGATATCTATGAGCTCCATCTCCTCCGGGTCGATCTGATCGTAATCTTCTTTAGTAAGATTCGTGTTACCAATCTTCCTCGCTATGAGACTCTCATAAGATTCCAAAATCAATGCAAAAAACACCATCTGTTGTTTAGCGGTTTCTTCATTGAAGTTTTGGGCGTTATTGAGGTTGACGGCAATGTTGCATTGAAAGACATTAGCATTTGAAACATTTTGAGATTGTTTCTTGTTTAGAGCAGATGATGTTGGTGTACTCGATCCTGTACCATGATACCCGTAGCCACTCGATGAAGACCCACTGCTTGAATTCTCTTTTGCTGTTGGGTTTGAACTTTCAGCACTAAAGGCAGTCTTTGGTGACGAAGCTTTTGAAATCCCTGTAGTACAAATCTACATTCTGTTTATACTATGTATTACTCACTTTGTTCAGCTTTTTGATCTCCAACTCGTGCCCTTCTAGCTTCTCTATCAGCCAGTTAAGTGTAATCTCTTCCATGGGCTTTGTGTTTTTAGCACCAATCCAAAATAACGCCAATCGTGTTCGTTCGGTAACGCTTCAAACAACTTATCAACTATCTCCTCTTGATCCTTCTTAATGTCAAATCTGTCCAGTTCGGATTTTAAATGGTAAAACCTTTCTATCATTTGACGAACAATTTCGTTTTTCATGCAGGAAAACAGATCAAACTCTTTTTTCAACAGTGACTTCTTGTTTTTAACGATCTCTTCTCCACCCGTGCACTTTTTCTCTAACTTACTCCATAAATCTTTTGCATTCTCGTAATCGATCAAAGAAATAATATCGTCCCTTACAGACTGGTGTAACAATGCAATAGCCTTTTGCTCAGCCACAAATTCTTCTTGCTCATCATCTTGTAAATTCTCATAATCAGATCTTGTATTCTTGTATCCATTTTTAACACACTTCCAGCTCTCAAAAGCAAAGGCTCTCAACCAATTATCAAAACGTTTAGCCCAGTGGTTGTAGTCCTCAATGGCCATATGCTTAGGTGGTTTGTTATATGTCCTGTAGGCATTGTCCATGCTAAGTGAGTCTAATATCGCTTTTGTAGCTGTCTTAGGATTTGCGTCTGATGATGTAGCTCCGGTGCTGTTGTAGGCGAAAAAGTCACCGAATGGGTTAAGAAATTCTTCACTCATGATTGAAAGTTCCTGAAAAAGATTAAACATGGTCAAACTTGATTGAATACACACAAAAACAGTTATCGGAATGACCACTCGTCCGAATGGCTATCCGGATGAAATTGGTCGAATAGACAAGTGACGAATGGGAAACTTGTCGAATGGGTCAAGCTTGTCGAATGGCTATCCGATCGCATGGACACCAACTAGAAAACAGTATCAAGTTTCAAAGACCAAAAGCTCAATCCGGTCGGATGGCTATCCGATCGAATGGGCTATGACGTCAGCAATCAAGAACAAGAAATAACAACACTTATCCGGTCGGATGGCTATCCGATCGGATGGGTAGTGACGTCAGCACAGTTCATCTCAAAATTCATGGTTTTTGATTAATTTTGATGCGATTTTGTTCGAATTTAGCTATGAAACTTTGTAGGATTGGTCTATGATGTATCGCGCACAATATGTGTGATTTTTAGGCCATTTTATCCGTAAAATCTCTATTAATTTTGATTTTTAAGAAGTTTAAGATGAGAGAAGTCTGAAATAAGATGAAATCAGAGAAATAGATGAAGAAAACGATGAAATCTCGTGTAGAATCGGCTGAAAGTCTCTGAAATCGGTCAAATCTCTGTCAAATTGCTGTAGATCTTCTCCAAATCCGACCTCCAAGCTCTGATACCACTTGTGAGGACCGGGAATTCAGCTCTAATGAACTCGCTCAGGTCAGATCTGCGATCACCACGATTGTGCGGAATCCAATTGTGGTGTAGGAGTAAGATCAACAATGTAGAGACAGTTCAAAGCATTCATTCTCATATAATATGCTGAATCGTACAAGGTTCCAGTGAAAAATGCAAGAACTTCACCTCAGGAGTCAGAACCATATCTCTCAATGAGGACCAAGACCTCCTATTTATAGACGTGCTCCAGCCGGGAGAAACCACAACTCGTCCGGATGAGCATGTCCATCCGATCGGATGGAATCCATGCGTCCGGATGGACTTTACAAAACACGTTAACATATGTTTCATCCCGGATACGATATATAACATAATCAAAACTATACAACGACAACAACTAGGACAAAATACACTAAATACAGACAAAAGCTATAGACATTATGCATATACATCATCATCATCATCAGCAGCAGGGTAAGCCCCTAGTCCAGCAGCTAGAAGGGCTGAAGAAGTCACAAACTCAAAAGAGTCGGCATCAGAATCAGGGTCAGTATCAGAAGAGATGTCAATAACAGAGACAACGGGTGTTGCTACATCTAGGATAGCGATGTCGAATACCTCGCCATCACCCAGGTCGTCATCAAGGTGATCTACCTCAATCACAGGAACATCGATATCATCATCCAAGTCAACAACAAAAGGCCAATCCTCATTAGGGATGGCAGCGAGGGGAACAGCGTGGTTTCCCGGGCTCGACAAGATGCTCGCCGTCGGGATGTCCAATGATGAGCTGATCGTGAATGGGTAAAGGAAAAGCTAGAACGTCATCAATGAAAGGGATGTCGTCACCAAATTTGGGTAAAGCGAAAGGCTGGAAATCATCAAGATCGGCGTCATCAGACATAAGCTCGGGATCGGTCTCAGAGTCGGAAGTCAAGATCTCAGGAGCTGGGGAAATCTCTTTGTTGGAAACAATAGCCATGGGATCATGCTCCTCCGATAGACCACTACTCTCAGATGAAGATATGCGTACATGTATCATAAGAATCATAGCATATGTACATATATTAATTATTACTACTTAATTAATATATATAATTACACACAAATAAGCAAGTAGTCCCTAGTTGAAGTTAAGTGCTACCCCTGTGCACCCTAAGTCTTGTAGTGTCCTTACTTGACTTTTTGAAAACAAGTTCAGGTAGTGGATGTCGCGGAAAGTTTTATGCAATGAAAACTTTTGAAAAATTGTTTTCGTGAGAGGATCCTAAGGATTTTAGTCTAGACTCGGGAAGGAATCCTGGTTCACTACAATCGCAGCTCTGACACCAATCTGTCACATCCCTTTCTAAGGCAGAAGCACGAGGTGTGATCCTGAAAGGTTCTCATTTCGTATGAATGGTAAACATACTACATGATCATAAAACAAACTTCACAAAGCCATAGATAATTAATATCCAAAACAAAAGTTAAGTTTTAAGTTTACATCCCACATAAGATAATTGTTTGAAAAGTTTACAACTTCGTTTCAAAAATAAGTATCAAGGGTTTGATCATTATATCACCACAGGGGGTGGAATATAACAACCAAATCCTACAAAAGTGGCATTTGAACTTTGACACAAAGTAACTAGAAACATAAACAACATCCTTGGGCAAAGAAGGGCCGCACGTACATCCATCTAGTTACCTGAAATACATGTAAGTTTTGGAAAATCGTCAACATAAGTTGGTATGAATTCATGCAGTTTTGTGTAAAAAAATTAAGTATTCATTGTAAGAATCATGGTATGTAATTGTACTTGAAAAAGTATTATGTAAATGTAAGGAAATCGAGATCGGTAATGGTTTGCAAGGCCATTAACATATGTAACAACATATGAAGCATCCAAACCATAGGCATTTTACATGTCGATTCACGACTAGAGACAAAAAAGCACTCTCGATAAAAATGTGGCCAAGAGTGTGGCTGCCTGAAACCCATTAGATCTAACCTTTTGTTTCGCGGTCTAGGAATTACGTTAATTAATGGTGCTTATGTAGGATCGTTTGTACGACCAAAACGAGTCGTTCAAAAGATTTCTTGTCAATACGAGAGGCGGAAACTAACGTATCGACTTAGAAACAGCTTGATATTCACTATAATTGTCTTATTGATTGATATAACAACGTTTTACAGCGAGTAGACACTTCAGCAGCACTTCGGCTCTGGAATCCAAAGTTACAAATGAAATGGCACAACCTAGAATTTATAGGCAAAGCTATTTCGTACGAAAACAACTCATACGAAATGTCATTTGGACAACTTAGGTTTCGTTTATAGTGACAACTTAATTTCGCTCTTGTGACCATCAAAGTTTTTGTCAGTCATCAAACAGGATAATCACGTGATTTGTTGTCAGTAATTGAAAAAGAAAATCACGAGTTAGTGTGTCAGTTGATAACATGTGTGGTTTATTAAAGTTGTGCATGTGAATTTGTGTCAGCAAGAGTTAATCAGATTCATGTGATTGTCATCGAGTAGTGAAGAGGTCAAAGTAAAATCATTGCATGTGTGTCTTGATCAAATAAAATAAACGTGATGTCTGCCTTGTGAGTAGTTGCGGCCCAATCATATTCTTTGGATATTGAAATTGTCAGCCCACGTGATGGTTTTAAGTGAGCCGGCCCACTGGTTATTTGAGATCAAATTACATTAAGTGATGAATTAAAATGGTTAAGTAGTGCACGTGATATTTGTTTTGATATGATCAGATGTGTCAGGCCCATGTGATTATCTCGGCCCAATAGAAGTATTATATGGTCAAAGCAAATTGTCGGTTCATGCGCATGTGAAGAAAGATAATTTTGTCAGTTGTCTTAAAGTCTTCTACATCGGCACTTGTGTAGTTTGTTGCATTATCTTTGTTGTCAGAAATTGTTGGTCAAAGTCTACTTTGTAACACCCTCAATTTTAACTTGAATTAATTACTAATTTTATACATTTTTATACCAAAAGATATTAAAATGACATAAGTTTCATAATTAGCATAACTTTAGTCAACTAATGACTAAGTTGGAACATTCAAAATTTGTTTCAGAAATTGTTTACAACCCATGAACAAAATCTAAGTATGTTTATAACGTTGCGGAAGCTTCAAAAATCGTGTTCGGTTCTTCATCATTCGCTTGACCGCCATCCATAAGATCCACCTTGTTACCTATGGTCAAAATCTTTAAAACATTAGATATGACACAGTTATATAGCACATAAATATAAAATTCAACATCAAAATTTAAATTACAAAATAATGTTTTGTTTCTAGTTCCACCGTAACTTACGGTGTGACCGTAAGTTATGGTAGATGCAGGAAGTCCCTGGTCACCGTAAAACAGAAGAAAACTGCCGTAACCAATTGATCCCTACCGTAAGTTACGGTACTACCGTAACTTACGGTAGTTGCTGGAAATCCATGACTTGTTTGTTGTGTTCATTGTACTCAAAACCCAACCCTCGGATTTCACTTTTCTAACAACCTATACATTGAATTCTCGTATTTCTAACATGCTATATATTAACCTATATCGAAGATCAATCCGTTATAATCCGGAGCATTAACCATGCCTTACTTGATTATTCGACCCGTTTGGCTCGTCCACGGAATTCCTTCCTTTTGACAACTATCAACGAGTTCTAAACAACTTTTGACCAATTATTCAATATAGCGACATCACCGCTTTAATTCATAGCAACCTTTATTCTAAATTTCCACTACGCGTATTACAATAATCAAAATCTACTAAATGTAACGAATTAAGTTACATACCTTAGCGTACGCCCTTCTACCGCGAATCACCACCGGCTTGTCCACTCGACGTTCCGGTATCTTGTCCTATAGAGTTCAATTCAAGACATGTTTAGAACTCTCTTTAGACCTCATTTCGCATAATATACCGAAACATCATAATTATGCGTTAAAGCTTTAAGTTTCTATTTTTAAGCCTCCTTTTAGGCATTTTAACAAACACTATGAGGGCAGAATTTCTACATCATTTATATTCATGTTTATAGCTTGCTAATTAGTTAACTTAACTTCAATAAAGCCATCATATAGCATTTAAACATCATACTTTTCTGAAATCACCTTCTAAAATCGAATTACACTAGAATAATCACTCTAAACCCTAGTGTTCATCATCATCATGTAAAACCCACAACCCACCTTCAAGGTGTTCATGGAATTTCCTGAATTTGGTCATGATTTCACATGAAATTGGCTAGGTTTCACTTCTAAACACCATATCAATTCTAATCTAACCAAATAACACACATGAAACATAAATTTTCAGATTTTCCAAAATCATGAGAAATTCAAGTTAAGAGATTTCATCAGATTTTACATACCTTAGAATCCTCTTGCGACGAGGATCACAATTCTAGGTTCTAATTCCGATTTTGACTTGGATTGAGCCTTCAATTGATTGATTTAATGGAGTTTTAGGTTTTTTGAAGATGGGGGTGTCGCCCCTGCTCCTTCTTGGTCGACCAACACCTCTAAATGGGGTGTTTGGTTTATTTATTTTTTTTAGTATCTAGCTTAGTTTCAAATTTAACAACTAAGGCCCCTCTACTTTGTTCAACATATCATTTAGTGGCTTTTAACCCAACTATAGGCTATTTCTAGTTTTGTAACCAACTAGGTTAAAAGTTCCTGGTTAATAAATTCTCGTCTATTTATACTTTATAGTTCCAATATAAAGTTTTATATTTTCGGGGTGTTACAAGTCCACCCCCCTAAAAAAAAGTTTCGTTCCCGAAACTGAATTACGTACCAAATAATGTAGGGTGAAGACGTCGCATCTCCTCTTCGGACTCCCATGTAGTGTCCGAACCTTTCCTATGCTCCCATTTGACTTTGACTTGGTCAATTTGTTTATTTCGTAAATGTTTGACCTTTCGGTCTAAAATCTCCACCGGTCTCACCGCATAATTCAGACTATTATCCACTTCGATATCATCGTAATGGATATAGGCCGTTTCGTCTGCTAGGCACTTTCTTAATTGTGACACGTGGAACGTGCCATGGATTCCACTTAGCTCCTCCGGTAATTCAAGACGGTAAGCTACCTTGCCAACTCTCCCGATAATTTTAAATGGCCCAATAAACCTTGGGCTTAGCTTCCCCCTTTTTCTGAATCTAATAACGCCCTTCCATGGGGAAACTTTTAGCATGACCATGTCACCAACTTGGAATTCGATTGGCCTTTTCCTTTTATCAGCATACGCCTTTTGCCTGTCTTGAGCCGCTTTCAAGTGTGCCCGAACTATATCGATCTTTTCATTCGTGGCTCGTACTATATCTTGGTGGGCGAGTTCACGTGGACCCACTTCACCCCAACATACCGGGGTTCGACACTTCCTACCGTAAAGCATTTCGTATGGTGCCATCTTAATACTAGATTGGTAAATTTTGTTATACGAAAACTCGACTAACGGTAGGTGAACATCCCAACTGCCTCCAAAGTCGATTATACACGCCCGTAGCATGTCCCCCAATGTTTGGATCATTCTTTCACTTTGTCCATCCGTTTGAGGATGGTACGCAGTGCTAATGAACAATTTGGTCCCCATTTGCTCTTGGAAATCTCGCCAGAAATTCGAAGTAAACCGGGTATCCCTATCAGACACGATGGACACCGGCGGCTGGCAATAGGTAACCTGTAGGTAACCTGCTAAGACACGATAACAGAAAAGTACACCATGTGATTTTTTACGTTTTTAAAAATAATCAAAATTTGAAAGTTAGGATCCATTATTTCTCCTTCTAGGTGCATAAAATATACATCTGTCATATAGACATTGGATATAAAGTAGCTAAACGAGTCGTATTCATGTTTAAAATTTTTGTTGTTCGCGTTATCAGATACCTGTTAAACCTGCTAAGACACGATTTGCCAGCCCTAACCGGCACCCCATGACGTGCTATGATTTCATTGGTATAAACTTCTGACATCTTTTCTGACGTATAAGTCTCACGAATCGGGATGAAGTGAGCACTTTTCGTCAATCTATCCACCACTACCCATATGGCATCAAAACCACGATTCGTCTTAGGCAACTTGGTTAACAGGTCCATTGTAATATGTTCCCATTTCCAAACCGGAATTTCTAACGGTTGGAGTTTGCCGTATGGTTTCTGGTGCTCCGCCTTGACTTGTAAACATGTCAAGCATTTTTCCACATACGTCGCCACATCTCTCTTCATTCCGGGCCACCAATAATTTTGTTTCAAATCATTGTACATCTTGGTCGCACCCGGATGAATTGAATAACGGGATTTATAAGCTTCATTAAGTAGAAGCGTCTTCACTCCACAAGTATGTGGGACCCATATCCTTTCGGATCGAGTCTTCAACCCGTGATTCCCATCCGACAAATCTTTCAATTGACCGATTATTCTTTCTTTCTTCCAATTCTCTTCTTTTACTGCTTCTAACTGCGCCTCTCGAATACGTTCAAGTATACCTAAGGTCACCACGAGTTGCATCGACCTCACTCGTATTGGAACGTAGTCCGCTTTTCTGCTCAGTGCGTCCGCTACCACATTTGCCTTTCCGGGGTGATAATGTATCTCACAATCGTAGTCTTTCACCGTTTCCAGCCATCGCCTTTGTCGCATATTTAACTCCTTCTGATCAAAGAAGTATTACAAGCTCTTGTGGTCGGTGAATATGGTGCACTTTACCCCATACAAGTAATGCCTCCATATTTTTAATGCAAATACCACCGCCGCTAACTCGAGACCGTGCGTGGGATATTTCTTCTCGTGTATCTTCAACTGTCTCGAGGCATAGGCTATTACCTTGCCCCATTGCATCAACACGCAACCGAGTCCCGATAGTGAAGCATCCGAATAAACCACCATGTCTTCGACTCCGTCCGGCAATGTCAGTACCGGAGCTTGAGTTAACTTTTCTTTTAGCGTTTGAAACGCTTTCTCTTGATCAGCACCCCAAATGAACTTTTCTTTCTTCCGTGTTAGCTTTGTTAGCGGTAAGGCAATCTTGGAGAAATCTTGAATGAATCTCCTATAGTATCCCGCAAGCCCCAAAAAGCTTCTAATTTCCGAAGGGTTCTTCGGAAGATTCCATTTTGACACAGCCTCTATCTTTGACGGATCCACCAATACTCCGTCGACACTTATGACGTGGCCAAGAAATTGTACCTCTCGTAACCAAAAGGCACATTTAGAGAATTTTGCATACAACTTCTCTCGTCTAAGTGTCTCTAACACTTCTTGTAAATGATGTGCGTGTTCAGCTTCACTTTTCGAATACACCAAGATATCATCGATAAACATGATGACCGACTTATCCAGCATTGGCTTGCAAACCCGGTTCATGAGGTCCATGAAAGCCGCGGGTGCGTTTGTTAGCCCAAATGACATCACAAGGAATTCGTAATGTCCGTATCTCGTGCGGAAAGCCGTCTTCGGCACATCTTCTTCTTTGACCTTTAGTTGGTGATACCCCGATCTAAGGTCAATTTTTGAAAACCAGTTCGCACCTTGTAGTTGGTCGAATAAATCATCTATCCTCGGGAGCGGGTATCGGTTCTTTACCGTGAGTTTGTTTAACTCCCGGTAATCGATACACATGCGCATGCTCCCGTCTTTCTTTCTTACGAACAACACCGGGCCCCAAGGAGACACACTCGGCCTTATAAATCCCTTGTCAAGCAGGTCTTGGATTTGAGACATCAACTCTTGTAATTCTGACGGTGCAAGTCGGTACGGGGCTTTTGCTACGGGTTTCGCGCCCGGAATCAATTCGATCCCAAACTCTATTTCCCGTTCAGGCGGTATCCCCGGTAAATCCTCCGGAAACACATCTTCATAATCTCGTACTACCGGTACATCTCCAATCTTTCGTGATTCTTTTTCGGGCTCATTAGCGTATATCATGAATGCCTTGAATCCTCGCTTCATAAGCTTGTGAGCTTTCAACATTGAGCATACTATAGGGTTGCCTCCTTTTTCACCATAAATGGTGACGTGTTTCCCGCTCGGAGACGTTAGTTTTATCTCTTTACGAAAACACACAACCTTTGCATGGTGTTGAGATAGCCAGTCCATCCCAACGACTACTTGAAATTCTCCCATTGACATCGGGATTAGATTTATCAAATATTCTTCGTCATCAATGCTCAGTTTATAGTTTTTACATACATCACAAACAATAAAGCTCTTGTTATTACCTATCTCTACTTCTAAGGGCACAGGTAATTTTGTTAGAACAAATGAAGGATGTCGAATAAATCCATATGAAACAAAGGATTTATTCACACCCGTATCAAATAACACGCGTGCAGGAATCGAATTTACAGCAAATATACCTGAGACCACATCAGGTTCAACCTTTGCTTCTGCGGCAGTCAATTGAAAAGATCTTGCCTTTGCTTTAGGGGCTTCACCTTTCGGGTTCTGCTCATCCTTCTTTCCAACCAGTTCCGGGCATTCCGACTTTTTGTGACCCGTTCGATAACAATTATAACAAACCGTCACTTTCTCCGGGCACGATATAGCCATATGTCCCGTTTTCTTGCATATGGGACAAGGCTTATCCTTGTAACGACATTCGCCTTTATGACCCTTCCCGCAGATTCTGCAACTTGGCGACCCGCCTTTCGTATCAGATTTCTTTGCGCTTTCGTTTGTTCGTGCCTTCTTAGTAGGGCTTGGGTTTACATCTTGTGCTTTCCGTTCACCCCTTTCAATGCTCTTTTTCAGTTCGATCTCCCTTTCCCGAGCAGCATTTATGATCTCGGTAAGAGTCTCGTATTTGGAAGGGGTGATAAATTCCCTATATTCAGCACTCAACATGTTATGGTAGTAGTATATCTTTTGTTCTTCATTCGTCACTAGATCATCGCAAAACTTCATCTTATCCATAAATGTTGTCGTAATCTTGTCTATGGTCTCATTCTTGTGCCTAAGTTGCATGAACTCCTCCTTGATTTTATTCATAACCGCTTTGGGGCTATGATGCTTAAGAAATGGCGTCTTGAATTCTTCCCAAGTCATGACCTTAGCAGCTTCAATACCAATCTCTCTCTTTTTGTTATCCCACCAATCTTTTGCTTGACTCCTTAGTTGACCCGTACCATAGGCTACGTAGTCATCTTCGTCACAATGGGTCCTCTCGAATACCCCTTCGATATCACTTAGCCATCGTTGGCACACTATTGGGTCAACCTCCCCATTATATATTGGTGGTTTACAGGCCATGAATTCCTTGTATGAACAAGGCTTTCATCTACCATGCTTTTCCTTTGCTGAATTTGAATCATCTTCCAATTTCTTGATTCTCTCTTCTACTATTGATAAAACTGTGTTTTGAATTTTATCAATAAAGCCCGACAAACTGTTTTCGATCGCCTTTCCAACCTCTTCGGCAATCACTTCCCTCATTTGTTCAGTGACGGTGGCATTATCATTACCTCCATCAGCCATCTCTATTCTGAAATGTTTACATAGGTTATTAAACATTCCATTTATAACACATGCTTTACTTGTTTTAATTTAATCAAGTTCATAACTTGATTTAATGGTTCTTGTTTTGATTCCATCAAGTTCATAACTTGATTTAATCATTCTTGTTTCAATTCAATCAAGTTCATAACTTGATTTAATCATTCTTGTTTCAATTCAATCAAGTTCATGACTTGATTTAATCATTCTTGTTTCAATTCAATCAAGTTCATGACTTGATTTAATCATTCTTGTTTCATGCATTTCTTGTTTTTGAGTGAGCTTACACGCTCTTTTCATGCATATTCGTTCGTTTCTCATTCTTTACATAATACATAATTTATTAACAAAAGAAGTTAATTCTTACCGGACGACCGATCAAGCTTGAACCGAACACTTATTGACAACCTTGAGCTCTGATTACCAACTTGTAACACCCTAAATTTTAACTTGAATTAATTACTAATTTTATACATTTTTATACCAAAAGATATTAAAATGACATAAGTTTCATAATTAGCATAACTTTAGTCAACTAATGACTAAGTTGGAACATTCAAAATTTGTTTCAGAAATTGTTTACAACCCATGAACAAAATTTAAGTATGTTTATAACGTTGCGGAAGCTTCAAAAATCGTGTTCGGTTCTTCATCATTCGCTTGACCGCCATCCATAAGATCCACCTTGTTACCTATGGTCAAAATATTTAAAACATTAGATCTGACACAGTTATATAGCACATAAATATAAAATTCAACATCAAAATTTAAATTACAAAATAATGTTTTGTTTTCTAGTTCCACCGTAACTTACGGTGTGACCGTAAGTTACGGTAGATGCTGGAAGTCCCTGGTCACCGTAAAACAGAAGAAAACTGCCGTAACCAATTGATCCCTACCGTAAGTTACGGTACTACCATAACTTACGGTAGTTGCTGGAAATCCATGACTTGTTTGTTGTGTTCATTGTACTCAAAACCCAACCCTCGGATTTCACTTTTCTAACAACCTATACATTGAATTCTCGTATTTCTAACATGCTATATATTAACCTATATCGAAGATCAATCCG
>JARYGA010054444.1:0-30109 GCA_030545235.1 Helianthus tuberosus | reverse complement strand
ACCAGATTCAATGTTTGTTTTTGCAACTTGCAGCTGATTAAACCCCATCCACATGTTTTAAACTTGCCTAATCAGCAAGATAAGATCAAGATTTAGCCACCATAACATTTGGACAAGTGTACGGCCTTGATCGTTTCCCCTTTTCCAAGAAACGATCCTAACGGTTACCCGAAAACTATATATACCCATCCACCCCCATTGCATTTCTCACTAGAATTCTGATTTTGAGAGCTCTAAGTTGAAACCATTGTTTCATACCTGAGTTCTTGAGTCGGGATTAGCATTCGGGGACCCTGGGTTAGTATTCTTTCGTTCTTTTCCTTATTTTTACTGCTTTTCGAGTCAGAAAGTCAAACTTTGTTTGACTTTCAGCGTTGACCAGTAATGGTCAATGCGAAGTTCGTTTGAACTTCGCAACGTGAGTGTAATCACGTTGGTCATAGTCCTTTGGGACTATGCCCACTGATTTCCACGTTATCTAGAGTCGTAGGGTAGGCGATCTGATAAATCGCCTATACCTTCGAACTCGACCCATTTGGTCGATCATTAGGATCCGACCAAATACATTAGGTGACCATAGTAGGTAGGGAATAACCTTCCGAGGTTATACCCTATGGTCACATCGTTTAAGTAGTTGTATGATAGGTAGTTTATATGCCTTAGGTAAATTACCAGAATACCCTTTTCATGTATAATTGGTAATTAAGCATATGTAACCTAAACTTTTGCCACATAACTGATTATGTAACATGTTTAGGCATATAACACTTGTCATAGGACTAGTTAGGCGGTCCGAACGCGTTTCACGCGAACGACGCGTTAAAGTAGCATAAGCTACCTAAACGGGTCGTAATGGGTCGTAGACACTTAGGCTAAGTTTCATTTAGTATGTAGGCTTTGTTAAACCATATCATATGAGTTCCTACACTCATTTGGTTTACAAACCCTAATGCTACCCAATCTTCCGATTTAGGTCCGGTTAATTAACATAGTTACCTATATTAGGTGCCGTTTGATTTCCGTGATCTCTAGCTTTGTTTGGTTGTTACTCAAGGACTACTAAGCAATCTCAAGTGAGTACATAGACCCCTCTTTTACTGTTTTCCAAACTGTTTTGGGGTGAAACACATGTGCCTACTTGTTACTTTCGTGCTTTCCTGTTTTCACATCATATACTTGTTATGTTCATTAGTACACTATTAGTACATTGATTTACATGACTTTTCTACTTTGTATGTTAACTTAGCATACTTAGTACATCATTTTACATTGCATCTCTGTTGCATATGTTCCAGTAACATATGGACACATTGTTTTACAGCTCTACCTTGTATGTTTACTCTAGCATACTAGGTACATTATCTTCATCACATGCTTACATTTTGGTATGACATTTGGTTTGTTTAAATGAGACAATGTACATTCATTAACACCGATCACGCCGCTCGGTAGTAGGTAGTGGTACCATAGGACTTGACAAATCCCATTCCTGAAATCTCGGGTTTGTTTGGACGTAAGGAATGACCGAATCCGAATACATATTCTCTTGATAACTCACTTTTACATAGTTATCCGTCTGTCTCAAGGCTTGGATGTATGAATTTTCACAATACCGCATAAATGTTCATATTCAGTATAGCATGCATATATCTTACAAAACATAACTTTGATTTAAACCAGTTTTACTTCAATACTTTGTTTTGTACATTTTTACTTATGGTTTAAGTAGTCTAAATTTTTACTTACCATACATATCATTTTGTTTACATATCTCATGATTTACATTGATCATGCATTTACACAAAACATAACGTTGATTTAAACCGAGTTTTACTTCGATACTATGTTCTTGTGCATATGGTTTAGTTGATACCTTTCACTAGCCATACATATCATTTTGGTTATACATTACTTGACTACTTTTGGACTATCAACTTTTGACATGGTTTATACAAGGACTTTTGACTATTGGTTTAAACATAGACATCTTACATTGTTTGGTTTGGTTTGATTATGTGATTAAGTAACGATGCGTGTGTAATATGATACAAGCATGGTGGATACGCCGCTGGTACTTCCTATATATAAATGTTTGTATGGTATTACATATTGTAGCGTTATTTGAATCATTTCAGTTTGATACATATAACATTTTATACAAATAACATACTTTTCACAAGACATTGTTTTACAAAACAACTTATCTTTTACAAACTCATTTAACTTGGTTATTCATTTAACCATACATTATTCACTTATTTATACATATCATCTGAACTCATTGTTTTTCAAATGATTTACAAAACAAAGCAAATAACAAGGTTCATGACTAAACATTTTCTCAAACATAAGTCATGACACCTATTTTCACAAAACCTATGTATCTCACCGGCATTTTTATGCTGACGTACCATATTTTCACATGTGTTTTTCAGGAGCTGTCGCATAAGATGATCAAGATACACATAGGCAGACTTGGGCTTTAGTGACAATAAAAGATGCAAGACTAGTTAATTATGTTGTATTTCCTTGTTTGTTAAGACATTGTAACACTTTTAATCAATAAAACGAAACTTTAATTCCCATGGTTGTGAAACATTAATTCTGTTGCAACACGCCCCGATGTTTCCGCCACGATTTGTATGTTCTACGTGGTCGGGGTGTGACACCGTTTACCATAACACCCACTAATTTCTCTAGTAAATACCATATGAAATCATATTACTTGAAATCTAACTTACCTTTACCATTTAGTTGCAAATTTTTACCTTTAACCCCCCCCCCACCCTAACCGATTTCGGTCCCAAGTGGACCCACAAATCATCTTCACCATACTTCACATCTTCTACTAGATTTATTCCATTATTTTAATTAGATAGTTACTTGTGGAATTGGACATGATATTTGAAGTAATCTTTAAAAGCATGGTGCATAGATCATAATATCATTCACAATCTTCACACCCCTTACCCTAACTCTCTCTCCCTCCTCTCGGTTCACCACAACCGCCACCACCTTCACCATATCAACACCATCTCCTTCCATTTTTGAGCTTCATTCAAGTGTAGAAGAAGGATTAAAAGAGCTTGCAACTTGTGGAACTTCAAGGAGCTTTCTTTCTTGCTTTTTCACCACCATTTTCACTAGAGATTCTTCCCTAGCCTTGTGCTAGTTGTAAGTCTTGATTTACTCTTGTTTATTCCTACTTTGAGTAGTTAAAAGTTATATTATGTCGAGATTCATAAGAACACTAAAAGAGTTTAAACAAGAAACTTGAACATAAAAGTTTACATGAAGCTTTACATAAAGTTTACATTAGAATGGAACATGAAGATGAAATGTTACTAGTAGGATGTTGTTATGAATGTATTGTTGGTTTCTTATTGATTCTTGGTTATGTGGTGTTAATCACCATGTGGATCTTGTTAAATAATATTTAGAAATACGATTTAACAAGATTAGAAAGTGGTTATGTGTTACATAAAATAACCACCTTCTAGTTTAATCATGAACTTGAATAAAAATAATTTTTCTTGAAAGAAGTGAACAAAATAAGTTAATGATCATGAAGATCCGAGTTTACAAAAGACTTTTCTAAATAAACCGAGTTAGAGAATCGATTTTTGGAAAATCATGACTTTAAATCATGACTTTACATACACTTATACTATTTTGGAAATAAAACAAGTGTGAAAACATTTTATTTACAAGAAGAGTTCAAAAGGTTAAATTTTGTAGAAATTGTTTACAAGTTGTAAACACTAAACTTTTGTAAGAAAATTATTTTTAAAGAAACGAATACACTTTGGAAGGTAACTAAGTCCACCAAAAGCTTTACTAAGTTACTACGCGTTTTTACTAAAAACCAAGTTCATGTTATTATGAAAAGTGCATTGTTTTTGCACTTGGTTAGTGTAACATTGTCTAATAAATTGTTGTGATTGATTGAGTGAAATTTTGTAAAGAAAATGATATGCTAGTAAGCATGGACACCTCCGTTTACAAAGGAAACTCTGGCGAAATTTTCTAAAAATTCCAACACTTAGAAAATATTTTTCCAAACAAGTGTTATAAGTATATTTGATAACTTGTGTTTCGAATATAAACTTCGCCATAATTTTTGTAACAAAATACAAGTGTCGGAGGTTGATTTTCTTAAATAAAAACGGATAAATATATATTTAGAATATATATTTTACACTAAAACGCTTTTGTGATTATTTGTTTATTTTGTGAACTAGTTACATTCTTTAGGGAAAAATAATGTAACTTAGCAAAATACCCTCACACTTATAATTCCGAAAAATGGTTTTACGAATATATTTTGGAGAACGAGAAGTATGAATTATCACAAAAATACATATATAAATACCCCCATCCTTGGGAAGGAAATACGCACATAAAATACTTGAGAAATATGAATACGAAATAGTTGTCTAACTATTATTTCAAGACCTAAAAATATAATGTAAGTTAAAATAATAATTATTTTTTTAACAATGAGTTATAGCTTGGAATGATATCAAAGTAACGTAACACAAATCCATAAATACAAAAGCAAGGCACGGCCCATTCGTCTAATAGACATTAGTATGTTGTAGTTTGTCGTGTAGCGGACCAAGTTTGAGTTGACGATACGACTCAGGAGACGCACTACAGTGAGTTCATGTCCTCCTTTTCTCATAACTGTTTTCGGTTTTATACTTCGGGGGTGAAATACATGTTGCAATTATACAGACATTTCTATACATGGTATGTTTAAGTTAAGGAGGGAACTTTTTCATACACCGTTAGATCATGTGAGTGGGTAGGCGGCTACTAAAGGCCATTAATCCTCGTCGTAGGACCAAGGGACATGAGTGATAGATCTATTTGGGTGTAGCGAGCCCACACCCATGAGGCCGGGGCGGCCCATAGTGGTGACTGTGTCTTACAGCCGGAAGCCCGGTGCAACTCCGCTAGGTTTGAGTCTTCCTGCATCACTTCACACATATCAATGGCCTTGCAAACCATTGGTGATCTCTTTTATTTCCTTATTGCTACATACTAGGGACTTTCATACATCGTTCAAGGGTTATACATACAACGTTTACAAAGGTTTATACATACTCACATACACATGAACTTGCTCAACTTTTTGTTGATTTTTCAAACTATATGTATTTCAGGGAATTGATCGGATCTGGCGGGTGATGCACGTTAAGCTGCGTATTAAATAAAAGATGTCATCCAGGGGTATAGGGTTTGAGAGGTGTAACCCTTGCCTGGACGGGTCACACGTCTCCAAACCTCATTTTATTTAAGGTCTTTTGTTGAGTCCATTGGGAACTCATTTTTAAACAAGTCATGGTTGTAACTTATTTTGGGTTGATGATTCAAGACAATTATGTTATGGTATTTTCTAACTATATTAATGGATGAGCATCTTGTGTTTTTATCATATAGCATTGTTGTGATTGTTGCTATGATATTAAGAAGCCACACCAAATAAACCCACGCTTCCGCAAAAGCCAGGGTGTGACATAAAATACATCAAATGAGTCATAAAACTAACCCTTTTTTAGTACTAATGTTGGAAAAAGTGTGCTTTTGTCTTCCTTTTGTATTTTCAGGATTAAATGAGCTTAAATGAACAAAAGAAACAAATATGCAACAAAATCTAACATAAATACAAGAAAAGGAATAAACGTGGCATGCCCAACCCCTCGACAGCATATTCCCAAGCAAAAAACAAAGAAACAGAAGGCTGACCACGGCCCCGTGCCCAGCGGAAACGGGGGTGTGGCCAAGTGTCTGCAGAAAAGACAAAGTTGTAGAAGCTTCTATTCCCAGCACGGGGGCGTGCCTAGCTCCACACGGGCCGTGGTCAACGCTAAGATTCACAGAATCTTGCAAATCCTGATAGTACAGATACGCTTTTGCACACGGGGGCGTGTAGAGCTAATGCAGACAAATTGCAATTAATGAAGAAAGAGAAAGAGGATGGACACGGGGTCCTGCCCAATGGACACGGGGCCGTGTCCGGGCATTTATGCAGGCTTTAAATAGAGGTGATTGGTTCACTTTAAAGGCATCCCTTGGCAAACCACCTCTCTGCCACTTCACCCACACTCCACCACCACTACACCCCACATCCACCACCATCATCCATCATCCATCTTAGAGTGTGTGTAGTAGTCTCGGGATCCAAGATTGATAGTAAGAGTTCTTGATAATCAAAGGCTATGTTTGCCTAAGTCTCTTACATAACTTGGTGAAGATAAGCATTTAGTGTAATACTTTTGATTTTTAATCTTTTCGCACTTTTTATTTGGTTTTGTATTAATGACTTTAATAACTAGTTTCTTCCGTTGAAGGTGAAACTTCCTTATCATCTGTTGTTGCTGTCTATCAATGGCTCAATGAATCAAATCACAAGGTGGACAGAGATTAAAGTGATAGAGACATACAAAAAATTGGAAGAAAGAAGAAAGAAAGATCCCTCTGTTCCTAAAAATCCAGATTATCCAGCATCAGAGGTTTCAATCAAATAGACCTTACCAACTAAAAGATCTACTAAACCCACTGTTTCATCTGCTGTTGCTGTCTATCAAACAAAGAGGCAAAAACAGGTGGATGAAGAAGAAGAGGCGCAACAAGAATCCTAATACTTTAAAGTGGCCATCAAGCGGATGTTGGTAGAAAATCCTGACTCAGCAAAGCTACAAGAAATAGCCAAAGGCCTGATCAACCAAAGGTGAACCACTGCCCAACAACAATAGTAGTTCAGCATCAACAACAGATATTGCATCAGTGTTTATGTTAACAGTGTTTATATGTAACAGTATTTATGCAGTAAAATACACTTTGAGCGTTACTTACCCGTTTAATATGTTATCCTTTTAGTTAATTTTCTTTTCAAGTTGTCCCATCTAAGATAAAACACATGATTAAATCATATGGTCAAATTCTTAAGGGTCTTGATGATTTAAGATGCTAAATGTGTGTCGTCTATTAGCTAATTATTTGTAATTTATGTTAACAGTGTTTATATGTTAACAGATATTGACCAAAAGTCAAACAGATGCTGACCTTAAACAGATGTTTGGTTTAAGGCCAAATATCTGTTTATGGGCAAACATCTGTTTAAGGTCAAACATTTGTTCAAGGCCAAACATATGTTTATGGCCAAACATCTGTTTAAGTCCAAACAGCTAATATAAAAGGCCAAACATCTTTTTAAGTCCCAACATCTGTTTAAGTCTAAACAGATGTTTAAACGTCTGTTAAAAACACTGTTCAATCTAACATGGGTTTCCATCCAACTGTTGACCAAAAGTCAAACAGATGTTCAAACCACTTATTGAGTTATTCAAATTTATGTTGAATACTAAATGAGATGTTGACCAAAACTTGAACAGATGTTGATCAAAAGTCAAACAGATGTTGACCAAAACTAATTGGGGATGATCCGACCCGGTTACATGGGAAATATTTAAACCTTCTAACTTTTTCAAGATCCTCACAAAATCTTGATTCCTTTCTCTCTCCACGTATCTTTGTACACTTTCTCCAAGAAACTCTCTCATCTTCTTCGATTTCTTCCGATCTTCATCAATATCATCTTGGATAATAACAAAGGTATTGTTAAATAATCTGATTTGTTTTGTACTTTTTCATTTTATTCTTTTAGTTTGAATTCCATAGCCGATTATGGTTCTTGTTGTTTTAATGAAGAAGTTGTAATCAACGGTGGTGTATTCATGTATCTCCCTGTTTTTTTTTTTCAATCCATTGTTGGTTATGATTGCATTTATTGTTGTGGCCTATACTCGAACAACTTCTGAGAGTCCTAATTTTGTTTTATATCCGATTACTATGTAGTTATAATGCATGTTATGATAGACATATATGATTCTAAAAAAAAGTGATTTGAAATTTGGTGTATCTACCATATGTCTTATCCATTATTGATTTTATTGGATTTCACTTTGCTCATGTATTTATCTTATTCTGAAGTATGATATAAAATTTCAATCTTTACTGGTGTATTATCATTTGTATTTGTAAAGTTATTTATAAAGTTGTTCATGTGATTCTTATGAATGATATAAAATTTCAATCTTTACTGATGTATTCTCATGTTTATTTGTAATGTTGTTTATAAAGTTGTTTATGTAACGATGTTATTCTGAAGTATAATATAAATTTCCGATTTTAACTGATGTATTCTCATGTGTATTTGTAAAGTTGAACTTATTTTGATTAGTAGTTGGTATATTGTTTTTAAGTTTTTGTTTGGTACAGACACAAGTCACTATCCTGTCTTTCTATACAATTTATTTAGCTGATGATCCTCCATGTCTATTTGTGATACTTAATCGGAAAAGTAGGTTTTAAGTTTGAATTATATGATTTGCTGTAAAAAAAATATATTTTTTGATATGATAAGAAAATACATGTATTCTCACCTTTTTGATTTTGTCTATTGTTATTTTGATATATATTAGTTGTATAATCTTTTATTTAGATGTATTGCATACATTAATGATTGTATTCATTTGTTTCTTAATGTTACTGATTTTGATTCTATATAATTGATACTGTTACAGTTTTACGTGATAATGATTTATGGATTTTCGTGTTACCTTGAAGACAGTAAAAGGAAATGTTTGGTTAGGAATTTTATCTGATCTTACTTTAACACTTAATTTTATTCTTTTCGTATGATATCTAGCAATAAAAGTGTTTTATTTATTTATGCTTAGATTTTGCCAAAACAGTATGAAAAATGGATTCAACAGTTTAATTATCCAACTGGAAATAAAAACATCCGGACCACAACTGGAAACATTTTTAAAGCCAAGATCTATCCTCTAAGCAATAGCAGATATTATTTCTATAATGGTTTGTGTCAGTTGGTAGACAGTTTCAAAATACCTTCAGATTCATGGTTGATATTTCACTATGAAGAAGCATTAGAAAGTTTCAGAATATTATATTTTTATCAAGACATTTCTCTTGCTCCTTGTGATGACTTTTACTACAAACCATCTGGTATGGTATGTAACTTCGAACAATATTCATCATGTAATTTTTTTGGAGATACAGTTGTTTAGATGTTGTTCTTTATTTATTTACTTAATTTTCTGATATATTTTTACTAATGTACTATATAATGTGTTTTATTCGGATTGTAGAGTATTAATCGTTCTTTTGTTCATCACAAGATGTTAAAAACTATTCCTTCATATCCGGTTGTTATTAAAAAACTGGAAAGCAGAACTGGTCTGTACGGATGGAAGATATCAACAATGAACTTTACATAACTACCGGATGGAAGTAGATAAAGAATGACTTGTCAATAACTGCTGATCATCTGATTGTCTTTGATATGATAGATCTTCAGACTTTTCATATCACGGTTTTCAATTGTGCTACCTGTGATTTAGTGCTTCCACCAAAGGTCTGTGTTGTTGTTAAAGAAAAGGTGGTAGAAGAGATTATCTTGAGTTCAAATATTGAAGCTGTACATGACATTGTTAATGTCAATGAAGGTGGTATGGTTGTTGTGAATGAAAATAATCAGATCATACCTATTTCTTTCTGTGTGGACGGCCATTTTGTAAGTTTGTGATGATGGGTTTACTAATATATAATACTTTAGTCAGATTTTAAAGATGTGTTAATTCTTTGTTTATTGAATTGTTCGTTGTTTGTTACATCGCCTTTTTAAATAACAAGCTGAAGATCTTGGACTGAATCGTAAGATAGGTTTGAAGATTATGGACGCGGCAGGTGATGTTTGGAATCGCGGCGGAAAAGTCGGGGAGTGGAGTAACAGAATCATTGTTTCATAACACATGGTAATTGAAGTTTTGTTTTATTAATTAAAATGTTTACATTGTCTAGAAATTTACAGAAGCATAACAAGAATTAAACTGTCTTTCATAGTTTTAAGTCACTAAGGCCCAAGTCCAATCCTATGTTTGCATCATGATCATCTAACAACAGCACCTGAAACACATATGAAAATAGGTACGTCAGCATAAAAATGCATGTGAGTTACATAGGTTTTTTTTGAAAATAGGATTCATGACTTGTGAGTTTAAAGAAATGTTTAACAAAAGTTAGTCATGAATCTTGTTAAGTGTTTTCTTTTATAAATCATACGAAAATCGATAAGAAATCAGATGATGTAAAAGAAAGATGTATGGTTAAATGAAAACCAAGTAAAATGAGTTTTTATAAATATGTTATTTGTAAAACAATGTTTTATGATGATATGTTATTTTTGAAAAATGTAATATATCTAAATTGAAATGGTTTAAATAACGCTACGATATGTAATATCATAAAAGCACTTATATATAGGAAGTACCAGCGGCGTATCCACCATGCTTTTATCATATTACTTATGCCTCCTTATTTAAATCACTTACCCAAACAAACCACCAAAATACCTTGTTTAAACCAATGTCAAAATGTTTATGTGTAAACATAGTCAAATGTCAAATGTAAATCATATAATGTATAATCAAATGTTATGTATGGCAAGTGAAAAGTGTCAACTAAAACCCATAGGTAAAATGCATAAAACAATGTATTTGAGTAAATCATAGTTTAAGTCAAAAGTTATGTTTTGTAAAATGAATGCTTTATTGATACAAACATCTATGCGGTAATGTTTTACGTCTACATTCAAGCCTTGCGACTGAGGAGACAAACCCTTAACAAGTTAAAGGCTTATCAAAATTATGTATACCGGATTCAGTCATTCCCTACTTCCAAACAGACCTAGGAAGCCAGGAACGGAAGTTGTCAATTCCTATGGTACCACTACTTACTACCGATTGGCATGATCAATGTTAATGAATGTATTAGTTTCGTTAAACAAACCAAATGTTATACCAATTTTAAGCATGTTATATGAAAATAATATACTAAGTATGCTAAATGAACATACAAAGCAGAAATGTTTATGAAAATCAATGTGTCCATATGCTAAGTGAACATATGCAATAAAAGTGTTTATGAAATCAATGTGCTAGCGTGCTAATTAAACATACATAGCATAAACATAGATGAAATCGTGTACTATATGTGTACTTAATGAACATAGCAAGTATATGTTGTGAAAGCACGAAAGTAACAAGTAGGCACATGTGTATCACCCCAAAACATTTGAAAACAATAAAAGTGGGGACTATCTACTCACTTGAGATAGCTTAGATTTCTTGAAATAACAACCAAGCAACCCTTGAGGGATCACGGAATCAATCGGCACCTAATATAGGTAACTATATTAATAAACCGGACTTAAATCGAAAGATCGGATAAAATGAGGTTTCGTAAACCAAATTGAAGTAAAATTGAAGTAAAATTGCTATGATTTGAGTAATTTGATGATTTACCACTTTTAGACAAGTGGGTTTTGATTATGTAGTGAAGATGATGATATACACATGTTTAAAATCATCATAGTTGATAGTAGAAACAAGATACTTGAACAATTTGAAAGTTTGAGTGTTGATCATACATGACTTGAAATGGGTTTTTATAATATGATGATGTTAGTGCCTAATTTGTGATTAGAATCATCATATTATATAGTAAAGATATAGTACTTGAACAATTTAGGTGTTTGGGTACATGAATCATAATTACCATGAATTGGGTTTTGTATGAAAAGATGGAATTATGAAAGAAACGCGTAATCAGCTAACTTGACTAATTACATAAGATATGGGATAAAACGATTTCTAATCATAAAATTGATTTGCCTTGATTGTGCATATTATATGATTAAAGGTAGTTGATTTTAGAAAGTCAAACTAACCAATGATGAAGTAGAATAGAAGCTTCGACATAAAATCCGTAAGATGAAATAGTCATAATAATGGCGTCTAATCTAACCGTCTTACGAATTATGATGATAGTTTGACTCTTGACAAGCTAGATGGAGGCTTGGGAAAGAAGCGAGTCAAACGGATCTGGTACGCGAAAAGAGCAATAATCGGATGCAAGGTAAGTGAAACTTACACCATTTTGTAGAATATTTATTTATTCTATAAGTTTTAAACTCGATAAAAACAATATTGGAAAATATGGATTTCCGTGATACGAGTCGGGACATACACAAAATTGATAAAAACCATGATGAATGGTAAATATGGGTAAATGGTAATATAGCCGTAACTGTGACACCTGTGCCTTCACAGCCATCAAACAAATATCGAACCAATGAAATATTGTATTTCATACTTAGGATTTGTATAAATATGTGTATCATTTGCACATATCAATTCTTGTTCGATTCCAAACTCTAAATCGCTTTCTGGAAGGTTATACGCGCACCGATGCGTAAATATAACCAGTTTAATGCAACGAACACTCCGGAATAGTGAAATAGGCTTAACATACCTTAAATAACCTTTACATAACTTAGAAATAAGATTTGTAAGGTTTGGTATGCCGAAAACAAGTTAATTCTCTTACAGGGACTAAACTTGACAAACTGCGAAAGTATGACGATTCGTACTGGAACAGACATTCCGGAACATGGCCATAAGTTAAAAATACCATAAATATCCTTTACATAGCTTAGAAATAGGCTTTGAGGGGTTCGGCGTGCTAAAATAAACTTTTGGGTCATTCAGGGACTAAAAGCGTCAAAAAGTGCACAAGTTTGCATTTTCGCGCATAACTTACGTTCTGAATACATCCGGACATCCAAAAATTTATGTAAGCACTAAAACATTTTATTTTAGTGTTTGGCATAAGAAAAATCCATTCGTCGTGCATTTTGGATCGTTTTTCGCGCTTATGCGCATTCCGTCGTAATTAAGCGAACATCGCGTTCGTACGACCAAACGAACCAACATCCGACATATTTTTGAGCATGTTTCATGTCCACAATGTTTAGGCATCATTTTAGGGCCTTGAAGTTGGCTTTACGGGCCTTAGAAGTGTCGGGAATGGCCATAAAACACAACAGGGACTGAAACTGTCAAAATGGAAACTTGTTTTCTGATCAGAAGCTCCAGGCGGCCCGCCTGAGCTTTGTCTGATCCTGAAGCGGGCCGCATCAGCCCCCTGACAGCAGAAAACATGCAGAAACATCGAATCTAGTCCGTTCCAACCTTGCACATGGTTTTTCTCAATACTATGGGCTGGTTTTTTATGCACATGGTATTACAATACCATGGGTGCAAGTGTATGGCCAAGATCAAATCACGTTTTCCAAGAAATGATCCTAACAGTTCGGGAAACACTATAAATACCCCACCCCACTTCTTGCAAAAACCACTAGAATCTTGATTTCAGAAGCTCTAAGTTGAAACCATTGTTTCATACCTGAGCTACTTGGATCGAGGTTAGCATTCGGGGACCCTTCGTAAGTATTCCTTCGTTCTTTTATTGCTTTTCGACTCTTTTCAAGTCTGAAAGTCAAACTTTGTTTGACTTTCTGCGTTGACCAGTTTATGGTCAATGCGAAGTTCGTTTGAACTTCGCAACGTGAGTGTAATCACGTTGGTTATAGTCCCTTGGGACTATGCCTACTGATTACCACGTTGTCTAGGGTCGTAGGGTAAGCGATCTAATAAATCGCTTATACCTTCGAACCCAACCCATTTGGTCGATCATTAGGATCCGACCAAATACATTAGGTGACCATAGTATATAGGGAATAACCTTCCGAGGTTATACCTTATGGTCACGACGTTTAAGTAGTTGTATGATAGGTAGTTTATATGCCTTAGGTAAATTACCAAAATACCCTTTTTATGTGTAATTGGTAATTAAGCATATGTAACCTAAACTTTCATCACTTAATTAATTATGTAACATGTTTAGGCATATAAAACATGTCATAGGGCTAGTTAGACGTCTCGAGTGCGCTTTTGCGCGCACGACGCGTTAAAGTAGCATAAGCTACCTTAATGGGTCGCGATGGGTCGAAAGCACTTAGGTTAGGTTTCATTTAGTATGTAGGCTTTGTTAAACCATGCTACATGAGTTCCTACACTCATTTGGTTTACAAACCCTAATGCTACCCGATCTTCCGATTATAGGTCCGGTTTATTAACATAGTTACCTATATTAGGTGCCGTTTGATATCCGTGATCTCTAGCATTGTTTGGTTGTTACTCAAGGACTTCTGAGCAATTCCAAGTGAGTACATAGACCCCTCTTTTACTGTTTCCAAACGTTTTGGGGTGGAACACATGTGCCTACTTGTTACTTTCATGCATTCCTGCTTTCACATCATATACTTGCTATGTTCATTAGTACATTTATAGTACATGATTTCATTGTTTTACATTACATTTTATACTATGTGTGCCCATTGTGTGCATACTTAGTAGATTGTTTTACATTTACATTTTATGCTATGTATGTCCGTTGGTTACATACTTAGTACAGTGTTTTCATCACATGCTTACATTTTGTTATGACATTTGGGTTGTTTACAATGGAACAATACATTCATTAACATTAGCTACGCCGTTCGTTAGTAGGTAGTGGTACCATAGGAATTGACAACTCCCGTTCCTGAAATCCTGGGTTTGTTTGGATTGGAAGGAATGACCGAATTCGATATAAATAATTTAGATAAACCTTTAAGTTGTTTAAGGGTTTATCGCCACAGTCTCAAGGCTTGGATGTATGCATTTTCACAACACCGCATAGATGTTCGTATCAGTATAGCATGCATTTCCACAAAACATAGCTTTGATTTAAACCATGTTTTACTTCAATACTTTGTTTTTGTGCATATGGTTTAGTTGATACTTTTCACTAGCCATACAGATCATTTTGGTTACACATTACATGATTTACATTTGACACATGAACATTATTGACATTGGTTACACATTACATGATTTACATTTGACACATAAACATTATTGACATTGGTTACACATTACATGATTTACATATTGACATAAACATTTTTGACATATTATTCAATACGTTGGCAATTGGTTTAAACATAGACATCTTACATTGGTGGTTTGTTTGGGTAAGTGATTTGAGTAACGGTGCGTGTGTAATATGATACAAGCATGGTGGATACGCCGCTGGTACTTCCTATATATAAGTGTTTGTATGGTATTACATATCGTAGCGTTATTTGAATCATTTCAATTTAAGATATATAACATTTTATACAAATAACATACTTTTCACAAGACATTCTTTTACAAACAACTTATCTTATACAAACTCATTTTACATGGTTATTCATTTAACCATACATTATTCTCTTATTTATACATATCATCTGATCTTATCGTTTTTCAAATGATTTACAAGACAAATCAAATTACAAGGTTCATGACTAAACATTTTCTTAAACAATAAGTCATGAATCCTATTTTCATAAACCTATGTATCTCACAGGCATTTTTATGCTGACGTACCTATTTTCACATGTGTTTCAGGATATGATGCATAGGATTTATCAAGATACACTTAGGCGGACTTGGGCCTTAGCGACAATAAAAGATGCAAGACTAGTTATTTATGTTATGTTTCTTTGATTGTCAAGACATTGTAACTACCTTAATCAATAAAACAATATTTCAATTTCCACGTGTTATGAAACAATGATTCTGTTACAACACTCCCCGACGTTTTCCGCCACGTTTTGTTGTTCTACGTGGTCGGGGTGTGACAGAAAAGTTGGTATCAGAGCCCATGGTTATAGGGAATTAGGTTATTAGTAATACTTTGACCTAGTCTATAACCTTCTTAGGACCCTAACGCGAGTTTACTTGCGTTTAGTCATAAAACAATACCGTCCCCTATCCTTAGGCGACAACCACAACAAGAACATAAATTTCCAAACCGCTTTGAAAACTAATCATATGTTCTAGGATGATTGATTACTAGGTTTTGAACCCTCTATTGTAAGGTTTTGAACCCTCTATTGTAAGATTTTGAACTCTCTGTTATATGGTTTTGAACCCCTTTGAATTTTCAAAATCTCGTCAAAGTTTGGGTCTTATAATGTGAACATGTGCAAACTGGAAGGGTGAATGCCTGTATTCTGGGTTTTCTGTCTAGGCAAGCACTTCGTATATATCTCATCAGACGCGAGACCAGTTGTGCTTACCTGGGAATTCTTGGGATGAGTGTTCACTTATAGGCGAGCATGTCTTCAGTGATACATTAATAAGACCTGTTTACTTTGATTAGTCACCGTCTCATTTGTTTGCCTTAGGTAACAAACAAATGATCGCAATTTCTATGCGTTGTCATTTTGTTTTATTTGTCCAATAACCTTTCACTTGTTACTTCCTATGTCTTTCATTTTCTTCTAGAATGTCTATTCCTCTCAGCACTGGTCAAATGTCCGAGCGAACGGCCAAATTTGCCCAGCAAATAGGCGAAGTGATTCAGAAGACTGTGGATTTAGGCATTGCCATGGCTCGTCTCAACAATGAAGCCTCCCGTCTCGACAATGAAGCCACTCAAGAGCCACCAAAGGAAGCAGAATTCAAGCCAGCACCAAAATCAAGGAAGCGTAAGGCTTCAAGGAAACCCGCAGCGGTTACACCTAATCAAGCGGGACCTAGCCATGTGGCAAGGCCACCAGCTAGGAAGCCATACAATGGAACTTCACCCTTGTGCAACCAATGTAACCTTCATCATCATGCTAATGTGAAGTGCCGTGAATGCCAAATTTGTGGACGTAAAGGTCATACAGCAAAAGTTTGTGTTGCAGCAGTACCAAATCAAACAGGACCCATCCGGGTGGCAACACCACCTGCTAAGAAGCAATACAAGGGAACGGCACCATTATGCAACAAATGTAAGGGGCATCACCTAGCTCACTTACAGTGTCGTCTGTGTGTATCATGTGGACGAGTTGGTCACCTGGCAAGTGCTTGTCGATATAACCTGAACCAAGGTGGTCTAAATCAACCCCAAGTCAACCCTGCTCAAGCTCGTTTTCCGCCTGGTACTTGCTACAACTGTGGCGAGACGAGCCATTATAGGAACAACTGCCCGAAGATTGTCAGTGCAAATCCAACCCGTGGATGAGCAATTGGCTGAACAAAGGATATTGTTGTCTTATGCCTTTGTTTCTTTTATTTTCTTGTAATGTGAAACAATCTGTTTTGTTCATAAATAAATAATTGTTCACAAATTCTGATGTACAAGCGTAGTTACATGTGTGTATGGCATTTCCCTATGATACCTACATTAAGGAACTATGCTCCTTACAAACTACTCTTGTGAATATTTCCCATTCTTGTGTTTACTCATGATTCCCATAGAAAATTCTAAGTACTCGTCTCATTCTAAGATACGAAGTACAGGAAAATAAAGTGACATTATGAGTAATCATGTTTCTGCACATTTGTACCTTTGAATCCTTGGTTTGATAACTAAGGGTATTTTCAAATCTCATACCCATTACGTTTTGATTTTTCAACATACACAGTACAAGTATTTCAAAAACAATCTTCATGATCTCAAAACATTTCATATAGTCTGAAAACAATATTAACATAGTACATTTTCTTATCAAGTGCATGATTTCGAAAAGCATCATTCATGTTTTTCAAAAACCTTATACATAATTTCAAAATTCATCTCGCATGATTTTAAAACATTTTTTTTTTTATAAATATACTTACCTAGTACACCTACTTTATGATTTCAAAAGTATTGTATATAAGGTTTCAAAAACGGTAAACACGTTTTTCTTAAAAGAACCCCATGCATAGTTTTCCAAATATATTTTCCTCATACTTTGACTTAACTTTCAAATTCTGCTTCATATGTTGCCTTGACATATCTAGCATCTCAACTTCATAAGCATTTTTACTTCACGTTTTGACTTAAGCACATCCAGTGCAAGGTTTCAAACATCTTCAACTTCTAAAAATCCATAAGGGATCTTTTTATCTTCACATTTGGATCCTTATGGATGATTATCATTCAAATCAGAGTCCTTAATTGGATTCCTTATGTACCTAAATTCGAACATTTCGGTTCCTTATAAGCGAAATCGAATTTTTCTTTTAAAAATCTTTCTATCTTTATAGTTAGATTCTTGATAATGTTTAAAGTACCAAATGAAATCCACGAGATGGATTCCTAGTGTGCTTTAAATACATGCGCTCTGTAGCAAAACAAATTAACAAATTAAAGATCTAGATAAACAATCTTTGTGGTTATATGACTATGTCTTTATGCATCTTGTGTTTTCTTTTATGCATTTTGTGTTTTTGTATACTCTGGATATTCGTTATCCAAATCCTCGTAGAATCTTTCATATCTTCATATGAGGGATTCGTAGTAGGATATTCAAAAGGGTACTACCTTAAATCCTTATTGGGCTTCTATGTAATAGTTAAGACCCTTGGGTTATATAGTACCACTCCATGATTCATAAGTGTGACACCCCAGGAAAACCAGTAAACGATACAACTTACCTAGCTTCCTCAGTAACCGCATGCTAAATTTCGGGACGAAATTTCTTTCAAGTTGGGGATAATGTGACAACTCGAGTTTTCAAGGTCTCTGTTTGACTTAACCTTGTACTTAATTGCAAAGTGTGTTTTGTTTATTTAAGATGCATTATTGAGTGTTATTTGTGATGTGTATTATTTATGTATACGTAATAATACTGTTGATTCAAATCACAACATTCACAACATGGACTAACCGAGCCCACTACACACATTGTATATTTCCATTTTGTTTTCGGCCCAAGCTCTTGACCACCGGCCCACTTGTGTTATATGATATACCTCACATTATTGATACCAACAAACCCTACCTCTCCTACTTGTTGTGCGACGGCAGAGGATAAGACCCCCCCTCCCCTTTCGATCTTGCTAATAGCAGACGACCCCTCCCCTATTCGAAATCTTTGGAGTTTATCTTTGTGGAGTTTATCTTTGTGCTTGATTCCATATACATCTTCGGTTAGTTTCATTCTCGCAAATATATTTAGTTGGTTGTTTAATCATGTATGCTTTATGAATAAATGTTGCTGTGTGTCGATATGATCCTAGGAAATTGTTGCAAGTTGTATTAATTCTGGACACAATGATTGTGAACATTGATTTCTCTATGAGGTTGCACATGATCTCTGAAATTGCACATGATTGCATAAATTGGCCATAATTTCATAAATTGCACATGATGGTGATATAAGGTTCCATGTGATAACTGTGAAGGCAATCATGATTGTATGATAATTTAATAATTCATAGGAAATCCCTTCAACATGGGACTTGTCAGCCATGATTTATTATTTTAATGATGATTAGATAATCTATTGTTTAGTGGCTCATTTATGACTCCAATAACTCATTTATGACTGTTGACTATTTATGTTAGGCATGTGCAGTTAACAAAGATAAGAATCATATGATCTATGATCTATTACTAGGCTAAGGTTTGCATGTGGGTTGTCAGTATCTTGTAATGATAATACATAATTCATGTATTTCAAAGTTGGGGGTCCAATACCTATGATGACATATGATCTGATCAAGTTGATAACTTTAGAATTAAATAGAAAGCCATGTGTAGTCTTGAAAACAAGCATAATAATGATTGAATATATATTAAATCTGGCATGTAACTGTGTTGTTGATGATGAGGTCTCAGATGAAAACACTATCACATCTAAAAACAGGACGAAATCACAAGGTGATTTCGGCTCAAGTATGTTCGGCCCAAAAAGGGCTTTCGGCAATAAGTATTTTCGGCCCAACTGTTGATCTCTTAGGTTGTTAGACCTGTTACAATGTTAACCTTGTTAAGCTACGTATATATATATAACACTGTTAAATATGTTATTTCCTGTTATGGATAATTCTGTTATGCATGTGAGCTATGCAAAGTGTAATGATCCAGTTAAATGCAATAACCTCCTTAAACCCATTTAACACCATTAGTCAAGTATGAATAAACTGTGAATGACAAGTATGTGAAACATGAGTTGCATGAACTTGATTAACTGTTTACAAGATACAAGATGCTAACTGCCAAGCACACTCTGTGATATTACTGTGATACTAGTTACATGTGAAGCATTTCGAACATGAACTGATTTAGTATACGTGCACTATAGGACGTGATTGATTTCTTGTGAGCAATTAACTTAGCATACCGAGCAAACCAAGGTGAGTTCACACTCTTACCAAGGCATGGGATTCCCGGGGTTGGGAATGGGTTGATTGATTTAATTTCGCTTAAGAATTGTCGGAATTACATACCATAGACCTCGGGAGAGGAAGGTTAATGGTAGATACTGCTAGACTAGTGATACATATACTCCTCTTCGCACACACGCCGGGATTGGCCGCGATACTAGAACAATCTTCGCAAACATGCCTGGAATGGCCGCGAACTATACCTTAATCTTCGCAAACATGCCTGGAATGGCCGCGAACTATACCTTAATCTTCGCAAACATGCCTGGAATGGCCGCGAACTATACCTTAATCTTCGCAAACATGCCTGGAGGGCCGCGATACAAATATGCCTAGTCTAGAGAACATATGGGAAACCCCCGCTAAACTTCGCAAACATGCCTAGAGGGCCGCGATACCATTACATACGATACATGATTACTAAACGAACTTACGATTTACAATACGAACACTATAACTGAATAACCAACTGTGAACTCGCTCAACTAGTTGTTGACTCTCTGTTACATGCCTTGCAGGACCTTAGGTACATATGGAGCTTGCACGGGAGGCGCGGTCGTTGTGGACATGGATCGTGAATGTTTGTTAAACATTATGACATTTCGTACTTGTACTTATGATTGGGTTTACTTTTATGCTTCCGCTAAACATTGAATTATACTTAGGTTTTGAACACCTTTCATATTGGTTTGGTTGAATTACATTACTATTTACATTTGTTCGATATGATTGGTGGCTTGATCCTGGTCAGTCACGCCTCCAAGCGGTGGTACTCCGCGTGTGGATTTTGGGGGTGTGACAGATTGGTATCAGAGCCATTGGTTATAGAGAACTTGGTTTTAATAAGGGAAAAAGTTTTTGTTAAAACCAGACTATAACCTGAACAGTGCTCAACGATCCACAACGATGCCTCGCTCCACGTGCAAGACTCAACATTCTAGGTAATATGGTATATGTTTTATTGCCTACTTGCTAGAATTACATAGAACTTTGCTCATGGTATGCTTAGATACACATAACCCCTATTGCTTGAGAATACTTGTGTGCTTACTCTCTTCTTTCATCGCACTTTCGCGAACCTCTCTCACTCATGTTCTCTTTGATATCAAGATCATGAGTGGACGCGTTAACCTAACTCGAGCCTAGTTGGCGGCTTCGATCACTGAACAAGTTACTGCAGCACTCGCAGCTGCCCAGGCAGGAGGTATAACCTGCCATCACCACTTACTTTAGGATCTTTAGATCCTACTCTCGTAACCCAACACTTGTGCTTAATTTTGTTTACTCTTACGCACACGACCGGTCAACACGCTTAACCACCTGTGTGCACATTCAAGACGTTCATGGACTGTCGTCCTAGTACTTTCAATGGCACTGAAGGGGCCGTTGGACTCCTCCACTGGTTCAAGAAGCTCGCATCGGTCTTCGAAATGTGTGAATGCCCTGAGGCTCGTAGGGTGAAATATGTCACTGGTACTCTCGAAGGCACTGCGCTAACCTGGTGGAACGCGCAAGTTCAGATGCTGGGGCTGGCGGCTGCTAATGCCACCCCATGTAATGATTTTAAGGAGCTAATCAAGCGAGAATACTGTAACCGTGATGACATCCACAAACTGGAAGTGGAGTTCTTTAACCTGAAGATGACGGGGTCAGAGATTGAGGCGTATACGAAACGATCCAACGAACTGGCAGTGTTATGCCCAACTATGGTGGATCCTCCTATCAATCGCATCGAGCTGTACCTCAAAGGCTTAGTACCAGAGATTCCAAAGTCATGTGACTTCTGCTAACTTCTCGTCTTCCTCATCGTCTCACAGATCAGGCAGTGGAACAGAACAGGCTGCCTAAGCGTATCGGTGCTACTACCACTACTACTACTTCTGCTACTCCTAGTAACAACAAGCGAAAATGGGATGGAACCTCCAGCAAGGGTTCAATTTCGGTTCAGTCCCAGGCACAACAGCAAAAGACAGATAACTACCAGAGCCCCAGTCAGCAGTCGTCTGGTAGTCAAAGGCAGGGTGGATATCGAGGAAATCACCCAAAGTGCAATAAATGCAACAGACACCACAGTGGTCACATAGTCAAGGGTTGTAACCTCGTCTTAGCTGGTCAGACATTCTCCATCAACCTCATTCATATAGTCTTGAGTAGTTTTGATATCGTCATTGGTATGGATTGGTTATCCCAACAACAAGTAGAGATTCTATGCAAGGAGAAGATCATTCGTATTCCCCGTACTGGCAAAGAACCTCTCGAAGTTCAAGGCGACAAGAGTGGTGTCGTGAGTGGCATCATCTCCTTCTTGAAGGCACAGAAGTGTTTGCGAAAGGGCCACACAGCTATTTTAGCACTCGTTACAGATGCATCGACGAAAGAGAAGAAGTTAGAGGATATTCCTGTTGTACGCAACTTTCCTCAAGTGTTTCCTGAAGGGTTACCTGGGTTACCGCCCCATCGCCAGGTCGAGTTTCAAATCGAGCTAGCTCCTGGAGCAGCACCCATAGCTCGAGCACCTTACCGCTTAGCTCCAACTGAACTGGAAGAACTGTCTAAGCAATTGCAAGAACTCTTGGAAAAAGGTTTCATACGTCCTAGCTCTTCGCCCTGGGGAGCTCCAGTATTATTTGTGAAGAAGAAAGACGGTATCTTCCGCATGTGCATAGATTACCGCGAACTGAACAAGGTGACCGTGAAGAATCGCTATCCTCTTCCACGCATTGATGACTTGTTCGACCAGCTGCAAGGGTCGAGCTACTATTCAAAGATTGACCTGAGGTCAGGCTATCATCAATTGAGAGTCCGGGATGAGGACGTCTCCAAAACAGCATTCAGAACTCGCTACGGCCATTACGAGTTTTTGGTCATGCCATTCGGGCTAACGAACGCACCTGCGGTTTTCATGGATCTTATGAACAGGGTGTGCAAACCTTATCTTGAAAAGTTTGTTATTGTTTTTCATTGACGACATCCTAATTTATTCGAAGAATCGGAAGGAACACGAGCAGCACTTACGACTTATTTTGGAACTCTTACGAACGGAACAGCTATACGCTAAGTTTTCAAAATGCGACTTCTGGCTTCGTGAAGTCCACTTTCTAGGCCACGTGGTAAACACGGATGGGATTCATGTCGATCCATCCAAGGTAGATTCGATCAAGAACTGGCATGCACCTCGCACACCGACAGAAATACGCCAATTCTTGGGTTTGGCGGGTTATTACAGACGGTTCATCAAAGACTTCTCAAAGATTGCACAGCCGCTCACATTACTGACACAGAAAGGTGTTGCTTACCGTTGGGGTAATACACAGGAAACAGCGTTTCAGCACTTAAAGGATAGACTTTGTAGCGCACCTATCCTCTCATTGCTTGAAGACACAGACGACTTCGTAGTCTACTGCGACGCATCCATCCAAGGTCTTGGATGTGTGTTGATGCAACGGGATAAAGTCATTGCTTATGCTTCGCGCCAACGTAAGATTCACGAACGGAATTACACAACACATGATTTAGAGCTGGGAGCTGTTGTTTTTGCGCTCAAGATATGGCGACATTACCTGTATGGCACCAAGTGCACTATCTACACCGATCACAGGAGTCTCGAGCATATCTTCAAGCAGAAAGAGTTGAACATGCGAAAACATCGATGGGTCGAATTACTGAACGATTACGAATGTGCTATAAAGTACCATCCGGGTAAGGCCAATGTGGTGGCCAACGCCCTCAGTCGAAAGGATACTACACCTAGGCGTGTACGAGCATTGCAACTCACTATTCAGTCTAGCCTTCCTTCTCAGATACAAGATGCTCAGGTAGAAGAATTGAAACCAGAAAACGTCAGGGCTGAAGCCCTACGCGGTTCAAGGCAAAGGTTAGAACAAAAGGCAGACGGAGCCTACTATGTAACAGGACGCATCTGGGTCCCACTCTATGGCAACTTACACGAGCTTGTAATGGAAGAAGCTCATAAGTCTCGCTACTCAGTACATCCTGGTTCGGATAAGATGTATCACGACCTCAGAACTACATACTGGTGGCCTAGCATGAAAGCTCACATAGCAACTTACGTTAGCAAGTGTTTGACTTGTGCGAGAGTCAAAGCGGAATATCAGAAACCATCAGGCCCACTCCAACAACCTGAGATACCACAATGGAAATGGGAACAAATTTCCATGGATTTTGTTACTGGCCTACCTAGATCTCAGCGCGGAAATGATACTATTTGGGTGATCGTGGATCGACTCACAAAGTCTGCTCCCTTCTTGGCCATCAAGGAAACGGATAAGTTCTCCACTCTAGCAGACGTATACCTTAAGGAAGTTGTCTCGAGGCACGGGGTGCCCACCTCTATTATCTCTGATCGTGATGCACGTTTTACTTCAGAACTGTGGCAGGCAATGCACAAATCCTTTGGCTCTCGTTTAAACATGAGCACAGCTTATCATCCTCAGACAGATGGGCAGTCTGAGCGCACTATTCAAACTCTAGAAGACATGCTTCGTGCATGCGTAATCGATTTCGGCAACGGCTGGGAAAAACATCTCCCGTTAGTGGAGTTTTCGTACAACAACAGTTACCACACCAGCATTAAAGCCGCTCCATTCGAGGCATTGTACGAACGTAAATGCCGGTCACCTCTTTGTTGGGCAGAGGTGGGTGATAGTCAAATCACAGGTCCAGAAATGGTAGTTGATACTACAGAAAAGATTGCTCAAATACGACAACGCATGGCGGCAGCTCGTGACCGTCAGAAAGCATACGCCGATAAAGACAGGAAACTACTCGAGTTCCAGGTTGGGGACCGAGCGCTACTCAAAGTGTCACCCTGGAAGGGTGTTGTTCGTTTTGGCAAACGCGGCAAACTTAATCCACGATACGTCGGACCATTCGAAATCATTGAGAAGATAGGCAGGGTGGCCTACAGATTGAACTTACCAGCTGAACTCAGTGCAGTTCACAACGTTTTCCACGTGTCGAATCTGAAGAAGTGTCTGTCAGATGAGACCCACATAGTTCCTTTGAAGGAGCTCACTATCGACGAACAGTTACGATTCGTCGAAGAACCAGTTGAAATCACGGACCGGGATGTCAAGGTCCTCAAGAACACCAGAATACCTCTTGTTCGAGTTCGTTGGAACTCCCGTCGTGGCCCAGAGTATACCTGGGAACGAGAAGACCAAATGGAACTCAAATATCCCCAGTTGTTCGAAAACAATGCAACCACTACTGAGGCTGAAGCTACTACAGAATTTCGGGACGAAATTCCAAATCAACGGGGGGATGATGTGACACCCCAGGAAAACCAGTAAACGATACAACTTACCTAGCTTCCTCAGTAACCGCATGCTAAATTTCGGGACGAAATTTCTTTCAAGTTGGGGATAATGTGACAACTCGAGTTTTCAAGGTCTCTGTTTGACTTAACCTTGTACTTAATTGCAAAGTGTGTTTTGTTTATTTAAGATGCATTATTGAGTGTTATTTGTGATGTGTATTATTTATGTATACGTAATAATACTGTTGATTCAAATCACAACATTCACAACATGGACTAACCGAGCCCACTACACACATTGTATATTTCCATTTTGTTTTCGGCCCAAGCTCTTGACCACCGGCCCACTTGTGTTATATGATATACCTCACATTATTGATACCAACAAACCCTACCTCTCCTACTTGTTGTGCGACGGCAGAGGATAAGACCCCCCCTCCCCTTTCGATCTTGCTAACAGCAGACGACCCCTCCCCTATTCGAAATCTTTGGAGTTTATCTTTGTGGAGTTTATCTTTGTGCTTGATTCCATATACATCTTCGGTTAGTTTCATTCTCGCAAATATATTTAGTTGGTTGTTTAATCATGTATGCTTTATGAATAAATGTTGCTGTGTGTCGATATGATCCTAGGAAATTGTTGCAAGTTGTATTAATTCTGGACACAATGATTGTGAACATTGATTTCTCTATGAGGTTGCACATGATCTCTGAAATTGCACATGATTGCATAAATTGGCCATAATTTCATAAATTGCACATGATGGTGATATAAGGTTCCATGTGATAACTGTGAAGGCAATCATGATTGTATGATAATTTAATAATTCATAGGAAATCCCTTCAACATGGGACTTGTCAGCCATGATTTATTATTTTAATGATGATTAGATAATCTATTGTTTAGTGGCTCATTTATGACTCCAATAACTCATTTATGACTGTTGACTATTTATGTTAGGCATGTGCAGTTAACAAAGATAAGAATCATATGATCTATGATCTATTACTAGGCTAAGGTTTGCATGTGGGTTGTCAGTATCTTGTAATGATAATACATAATTCATGTATTTCAAAGTTGGGGGTCCAATACCTATGATGACATATGATCTGATCAAGTTGATAACTTTAGAATTAAATAGAAAGCCATGTGTAGTCTTGAAAACAAGCATAATAATGATTGAATATATATTAAATCTGGCATGTAACTGTGTTGTTGATGATGAGGTCTCAGATGAAAACACTATCACATCTAAAAACAGGACGAAATCACAAGGTGATTTCGGCTCAAGTATGTTCGGCCCAAAAAGGGCTTTCGGCAATAAGTATTTTCGGCCCAACTGTTGATCTCTTAGGTTGTTAGACCTGTTACAATGTTAACCTTGTTAAGCTACGTATATATATATAACACTGTTAAATATGTTATTTCCTGTTATGGATAATTCTGTTATGCATGTGAGCTATGCAAAGTGTAATGATCCAGTTAAATGCAATAACCTCCTTAAACCCATTTAACACCATTAGTCAAGTATGAATAAACTGTGAATGACAAGTATGTGAAACATGAGTTGCATGAACTTGATTAACTGTTTACAAGATACAAGATGCTAACTGCCAAGCACACTCTGTGATATTACTGTGATACTAGTTACATGTGAAGCATTTCGAACATGAACTGATTTAGTATACGTGCACTATAGGACGTGATTGATTTCTTGTGAGCAATTAACTTAGCATACCGAGCAAACCAAGGTGAGTTTACACTCTTACCAAGGCATGGGATTCCCGGGGTTGGGAATGGGTTGATTGATTTAATTTCGCTTAAGAATTGTCGGAATTACATACCATAGACCTCGGGAGAGGAAGGTTAATGGTAGATACTGCTAGACTAGTGATACATATACTCCTCTTCGCACACACGCCGGGATTGGCCGCGATACTAGAACAATCTTCGCAAACATGCCTGGAATGGCCGCGAACTATACTTTAATCTTCGCAAACATGCCTGGAATGGCCGCGAACTATACCTTAATCTTCGCAAACATGCCTGGAGGGCCGCGATACAAATATGCCTAGTCTAGAGAACATATGGGAAACCCCCGCTAAACTTCGCAAACATGCCTAGAGGGCCGCGATACCATTACATACGATACATGATTACTAAACGAACTTACGATTTACAATACGAACACTATAACTGAATAACCAACTGTGAACTCGCTCAACTAGTTGTTGACTCTCTGTTACATGCCTTGCAGGACCTTAGGTACATATGGAGCTTGCACGGGAGGCGCGGTCGTTGTGGACATGGATCGTGAATGTTTGTTAAACATTATGACATTTCGTACTTATACTTATGATTGGGTTTACTTTTATGCTTCCGCTAAACATTGAATTATACTTAGGTTTTGAACACCTTTCATATTGGTTTGGTTGAATTACATTACTATTTACATTTGTTCGATATGATTGGTGGCTTGATCCTGGTCAGTCACGCCTCCAAGCGGTGGTACTCCGCGTGTGGATTTTGGGGGTGTGACAATAAGAGACCCTTTTAGTGGTCTAGTCAAAAGGATTGATTCACAATTTGGTGAAAGAACGACATCTAGTGATGTAGCTAAACAGACTCCTTAATAGTCTGTTTAGATCATTTATTGATTTAATAAAAGGGACCCTATGGTGGTCTAGTCACATTCATCACAGGTTTGTTCATTTGGTTTTCCCCTACACATTATAAAATAGACTGTGTGAACTATGCAAGGAATTGTCTAATTATGGACGCGTACATAATTATGAGATTCAGTGCACGGTAACCACAGTAAGATTTATTATGTGTAAGAACCGATAGTGACAACAATAACGAAATGAGAACAATGTAATGGAGGTACGGTGGACGCACCAATGACGCTTCATATACTTGTATATAAGTATCCCTCTTACATTGCAAGCATAATGTTATTAAGGTTACTAGAAGTTCAGAACCCTAACCAATGTTGTTCGATCTTTTCAACTTCATGTTTTCAAGCTCTCACAAGTTTCCTCTAAATAAATTTCGGGACGAAATTTCCTAAAGTAGGGGAGACTGTGACACCTGTGCCTTCACAGCCATCAAAAAAATATCGAACCAATGAAATATTGTATTTCATACTTAGGATTTGTATAAATATGTGTATCATTTGCACATATCAATTCTTGTTCGATTCCAAACTCTAAATCGCTTTCTGGAAGGTTATACGCGCACCGATGCGTAAATATAACCAGTTTAATGCAACGAACACTCCGGAATAGTGAAATAGGCTTAACATACCTTAAATAACCTTTACATAACTTAGAAATAAGATTTGGAAGGTTTGGTATGCCGAAAACAAGTTAATTCGCTTACAGGGACTAAACTTGACAAACTGCGAAAGTATGACGATTCGTACTGAAACAGACATTCCGGAACATGGCCATAAGTTAAACATACCATAAATATCCTTTACATAGCTTAGAAATAGGCTTTGAGGGGTTCGGCGTGCTAAAATAAACTTTTGGGTCATTCAGGGACTAAAAGCGTCAAAAAGTGCACAAGTTTGCATTTTCGCGCATAACTTACGTTCTGAAAACATCCGGACATCCAAAAATTTATGTAAGCACTAAAACATTTTATTTTAGTGTTTGGCATAAGAAAAATCCATTCGTCGCGCATTTTGGATCGTTTTTCGCGCTTATGCGCATTCCGTCGTAATTAAGCGAACATCGCGTTCGTACGACCAAACGAACCAACATCCGACATATTTTTGAGCATGTTTCATGTCCACAATGTTTAGGAATCATTTTAGGGCCTTAAAGTTGGCTTTACGGGCCTTAGAAGTGTCGGGAATGGCCTTAAAACACAACAGGGACTGAAACTGTCAAAATGGAAACTTGTTTTCTGATCAGAAGCTCCAGGCGGCCCGCCTGAGCTTTGTCTGATCCTGAAGCGGGCCGCATCAGCCCCCTGACAGCAGAAAACATGCAGAAACATCGAATCTGGTCCGTTCCAACCTTGCACATGGTTTTTCTCAATACTATGGGCTGGTTTTTGATGCACATGGTATTACAATACCATGGGTGCAAGTGTATGGCCAAGATCGAATCACGTTTTCCAAGAAATGATCCTAACGGTTCGGGAAACACTATAAATACCCCACCCCACTTCTTGCAAAAACCACTAGAATCTTGATTTGAGAGGCTCTAAGTTGAAACCATTGTTTCATACCTGAGCTACTTGGATCGAGGTTAGCATTCGGGGACCCTTCGTAAGTATTCCTTCGTTCTTTTATTGCTTTTCGAGTCTTTTCGAGTCTGAAAGTCAAACTTTGTTTGACTTTCTGTGTTGACCAGTTTATAGTCAATGCGAAGTTCGTTTGAACTTCGCAACGTGAGTGTAATCACGTTGGTTATAGTCCCTTGGGACTATGCCTACTGATTACCACGTTGTCTAGGGTCGTAGGGTAAGCGATCTAATAAATCGCTTATACCTTCGAACCTGACCCATTTGGTCGATCATTAGGATCCGACCAAATACATTAGGTGACCATAGTATATAGGGAATAACCTTCCGAGGTTATACCTTATGGTCACGACGTTTAAGTAGTTGTATGATAGGTAGTTTATATGCCTTAGGTAAATTACCAAAATA
>JARYGA010054443.1:12500-41726 GCA_030545235.1 Helianthus tuberosus | reverse complement strand
CGAGGCAACCCGACAATTTTCTCCATTTCAGAAGGTTCAACACGGGCCGTGCCCAACCAACACGGCCCCGTGCCGAACCACCTGCAGAAAAACGCTCAGTACAGGTACCTGGACACGGGCCGTGTTCACCCAACACGCCCCCGTGTCCAGACTTCTGTTTCTCTTATTTTAATTTTGTTACTGGCACTTGAACACGGGGCCGTGCCCGGATAACACGGGGCCGTGTTCAGCGCCCAGTAACACAAATTTTTTGCTTTTCAAACACTATTTTACACATCTAATCAACCTAAAAATTTATTTTTGGGACACATTGAGGACAATGTGTAATTTAAGTGTGGGGGGGATGCTAAAACCTTGAATTTTGCAAGTCCTAAATACAAGCCTTACACAAAACTCTATTGGAACCGCTAATCACCCCAAATTTTTTCAAAAATTTCATTTTTTTTACTTGTCTAGGTTTAACTCGGGAAATTCAAGTTCTCAAAAAGGTTATATTTTTACAAATTTACAACCGATAGCGTAGTGATAAAAAGAACCAACATAAGAAAATTATGAAAAGGCATGACAAACTTATTTAAAATTTGATTATATATACTTGATCACATAAAAACCCATTCCCACAAAAGTGAGTTTTGAGCCTTTATTGAGCACACAATTACATATCATTTGACTAAATGCTCATTTTTCGTTAATTGTGTGAATAGCTGCTTGGTTCTTACGACTCTAGAACTTGCCATGACAATACATTCCCGGTCCTTATCAACTTAAACCCGAGTAAGTAAATGATGGAGGCATTAGGACTAACCCTTTTCATTTCTACACCATTATTTTTCTTTTTCCTTTACCACCTGCCCAAAAAATCCCCCTAGTTAGCCCCTTTGAGCCTAAACCTTTTCGTTTCATCACCCAAACAAAAACCCTTTCATCCACCAAAACCTTTTTCATTTTTAACCCTTTATTTTAGTAACAAGTTCGGTTCTTCGTGAAAAAAAAAAAAAAATTTTTTGATAATGATGAAGCAAAAAGAAAATAAACAAACAAGTTAATCAAAAAAATAACTTAGTTTGAATAAAAGCTTCATCAAAATAAAAAGTTGCAAAAATACGAAAACCGACACTTGTTACGCTTTTAGCCCTTTTTCTACTAACCACTAACCCAACCACCTACCTTTAACCCTAGCCAACCCTTAACCCACAAAGTCCTCTTGATATCTACAAAGGTATAAAAGTTAAAAAGGAGGAGGATTGATTTCTTGGCAAGCCTATGGTAGGAATAAGTTCCGTGCCGCTCTCGAGTGATTCACTAAAAATACACATTCGGCCGAGTGTGAGTGATTTCCCCGCGAGGTATGTGAACTTGTATATAAATAGAATTTTAAAAAGGCATGTTATGCCCAAATAAGTAATCTCTTTTATGAACAGTTCTAAATAAATCATTACGAATAGGAGTGTAAATAAATAAAAATAAAACCCAAAAAGATCTTGGAAATCCCGACACTCTACGACAAGCCCAAAACCTTCTCTTCTACCTATTCCATTTGGGAGTGTAAGCCACATATTAAAGAGTTTTGCTTGAGGACAAGCAAAAGTTCAAGTGTGGGGGTATTTGATGTGTGTAAAATGCAACATATAAATTACATCAAATGAGGCATAAAACTAACCCTTTTTTAGTACTAATATTGGAAAAAGAGTGTTTTTGTCTTCCTTTTGTATTTTCAGGATTAAATGAGCTCAAAAACGCAAAAGAAGCAAAAAGACAGCTAAATCCAACATAAATACAAGAAAAGGAACATTAGTGGACTGCCCGAACCCTCAACGGCACCTTCCAAAGCAAAATAGAGAAAACAGAAGACTGAACACGCCCCGTGCTCAGCCAGCACGGGGCCGTGCCCAAGAAGCAGCAGAAAAGACAAACCTATAGAAGCTTCTATTGCCCATCACGGGGCCGTGCTCAGCGGACACGGGGGCGTGTCGAAAGTACAGCAGGCACATTTATTGTAATTGCGAATTACAATTAATGAGGAGAGAGAGTGTCAGACGGACACGGGGCCGTGCCCAGCGGACACGGGGCCGTGTCCAGCTCTCTGTTCAGCCTATAAATAGGAGTGCTTGGATTCATTTCATCTCATCCCTTGGCACACCACCTCTCTCACACTTCATCCACCACCCACCACCATCACAACACCATCATCCACCACCATCATCCATTGTCCATCGTAGAGTGTGTGAGTCGTCTCGGGATCCAAGATTGATCGTAAGAGTTCTTGACAATCAAGGCCATGTTTGCCTAAGTCTCTTACATCACTTGGTGAAGACAAAGTGTCTAGTATAATACTTTTTATTTCTAATCTTTTGCACTTTTTATTTGGTTTTGTATTAATGACTTTAATAACTAGTTACTTATGTTGAAGGTGATCTTTCCTTATCGTTTGTCCGTGGTGTCTTGGCATTATTTTACTGTCTATATAAAATAAAGGATTTTCACCATTCATATCTCCACGGTCTATATGGAGATATGTTGGCTACCTGGTAGGGGGTTAAGGGAACGGTTTGGTAAAGGTCTTGCCATTGTTCAGCGTTTAGAGGTCCTGCAATGGACCTGGGTCAAATTTAGTAGGACCTCCTTCAATACTTCACGGTATTGGATGGCGGGGGTCCAAACTCTTTGATCCCCTCATAAGCTAACTACTATTAATACTATAACCCGGCTATTTAGGACTGTATCCCTGCTGACTCAGACTACTTAGCCGAGGGTAACGTCACCGCCAAAAGCGGGGCCTACCACAATACTGCATTAATAACTTAATTCATTATCTTCCAATAATCCACCCTTTTAGGATTGTATCCCTGCTGACTCAAACTACTGGGGTGAGGGTAACGTCGCCTTCAAAAGAGGGGCCTACTACAATAACTAAGATAATCTCTTAATTATGTGCAAAAGTGCGGAAATAATCAAAGGTTATACTAGATACGAGTCGGAACCAAGTGATTCATCTTGTCTATCTATTTTTATTTTTATTTTTATTTTCAGCATTTTAGTTAGTTTTATTTTTCTTAGTTTAAAACATTTTTTCTAAACTTTTATTTTGGTTAGACGTTGAGGATAAACCGGTACTAAAAGCTCTTGTGTCCTTGGACGACCTCGGTATCTTACCAACGCTATACTACACTCAACGATGGGTGCACTTGCCCATATGTGTGTTTAGTGTTAGTGAAATATCGTGTTTTATAAATTTAAAACTTGGCTAAAATAAGTGTTAAAAAGGGCTTAAAATATACACCTAATAAATACGACACTTCACACGCATCAAGTTTTTGGCGCCGCTGCCGGGGACACAAGGATTTTAAGAAAGTTAGGAATCAACGGCCTAATCATCTTTTATTTTTCTTTTTAATTTTTTAGTATTTCCTTAGTTTTTCAGCTTCTGCAGAGCTCAGCACGGGCCGTGCCCGCTGAACACGCCCCCGTGCTCAATCATTGGAACTGGCAATCCTGTTTTACATCAGACAGTAAGCTGAACACGGGGCCGTGCCCACTCAACACGCCCCCGTGCCCAAGTTTCAGTTACTGAAAACAGAACCGTTAGATCCCGACGGTTGGTAATTTCTGACATAAACATGAGTGATAGTAATTATTTTTACTTTCGGCACTCTTATGGTACGTGGTGTCAATTATGTGGTGGCGAACATGAAGAAGTAAAATGCTACTTCCTAAATTATAGGCCCCACTACATGGACCCACCATCTTCTCACAACCTTAAGAGGGGCGGAAGTAAAAATAAGCACTATTTCTCCCTCGAATGCGCCCAGCCAGATATTCTAGGGGAAATGCTCCTTAGCGAGTTATTTCAACTAGAAAAGCTAATTCTGAAATGGATAGAAGAGCTTGGGAAGGATTTTATTGATCCGCCCCAAGACGATACCCATGAAGAAATGTTGGAACCGCATTCCGACAACCTCGTTGCTCCCAAAAATACCTTCGTACCTAGCAAAGACTTGGACGATAGTCGTCCCTGTGTCGATTGTGCCGTGAAGGACTCTCCATCGACTTCGTTCGGTGCATACATAGACCTGAGCGATTCGGCATATACCTTCTTTAACAAGAGCCCGGGAAAGGGTTGGACTTGTCCACCTAGAATGAAAATAGGAATTACCCTCACCGACAACCTCTTGCGTTCTCGCCTTAGTCTAGGACAATTAAGGTATATTAGGCACTTTGGGGTTGTTCCAACCAGTCAGGAGCCACCCGATACTAACAAGTTCCTTAAAAAACTAGACAACTCCATAAAACAGTCTCCAGACACGGGGCCGTGTCCAGGTCAACACGCCCCCGTGCTCATCAAAGAGATTCTCTGCTGATTTGGTCAGAATACGGACAAAATGTGTCAGGAATTCCTCTGCACACGGGGCCGTGTCCAGTCAACAACAATACTCAGGGTAACGGGAATAACAACGGGGGTAATAACGACGACAGTGGTGCCAGGGGTCGAGTGTTCATGGTTGGTCAGGGTGATGCTAGAAATGACCCCAACGTTGTGATAGTTTCGACATCGTCATTGGGATGAATTGGTTATCCCAACAGCAAGCAGAGATCCTATGCAAGGAGAAGGTCATTCATATTCCCCGTACTGGCAAAGAACCTCTTGAAGTTCAAGGCGACAAGAGTGGTGTCGTGAGTGGCATCATCTCCTTCTTGAAGGCTCAGAAGTGTTTGCGAAAGGGCCACGCAGCTGTTCTAGCACTTGTTACAGATACATCGAAGACAGAGAAGAAGTTAGAGGATATTTCTGTTGTACGCAACTTTCTTCAAGTGTTTCCTGAAGAGTTACCTGGGTTACCGCCCCATCGCCAGGTCGAATTTCAGATCGAGCTAGCTCCTGGAGCAGCACCCATAGCTCGAGCGCCTTATCGCTTAGCTCCAACTGAACTGGAAGAACTGTCTAAGCAATTGCAAGAACTCTTGGAAAAGGGTTTCATACGTCCTAGCTCTTCGCCCTGGGGAGCTCCAGTATTATTTGTGAAGAAGAAAGACGGTACCTTTCGTATGTGCATAGATTACCGCGAACTGAACAAGGTAACCGTGAAAAATCGCTATCCACTTCCACGCATCGACGACTTATTCGACCAGTTGCAAGGGTCGAGCTATTACTCGAAGATTGACCTGAGGTCAGGCTATCATCAATTGAGAGTCCGGGATGAGGACGTCTCCAAAACAGCATTCAGAACTCGCTACGGCCATTACGAGTTTCTGGTCGTGCCACTCGGGCTAACGAACGCGCCTGCGGTTTTCATGGATCTTATGAACAGGGTGTGCAAACCTTATCTTGACAAGTTCGTCATTGTATTTATCGACAACATTTTGATTTACTCCAAGAGTCAGGAGGAACACGAGCATCATTTACGACTTATTTTGGAACTTCTTCGAACGGAGGAACTGTACGCCAAGTTTTCGAAATGCGACTTCTGGATTCGTGAAGTCCACTTTCTAGGCCATGTGGTGAACAAGGATGGGATTCATGTCGATCCATCCAAGGTAGATTCGATCAAGAACTGGCCTGCACCTCGCACACCAACCGAAATACGCCAATTCTTGGGTTTGGCGGGTCATTACAGACGGTTCATCAAAGACTTCTCAAAGATTGCACAGCCACTTACATTACTGACACAGAAAGGTGTTGCTTACCGTTGGGGTAATACACAGGAAACAGCGTTTCAACACTTAAAGGATAGACTCTGTAGTGCACCTATCCTCTCATTGCCTGAAGGCACGGACGATTTTGTAGTCTACTGCGACGCATCTATCCAGGGTCTTGGATGTGTGTTGATACAACGAGATAAAGTCATTGCTTATGCTTCGCGCCAACTTAAAATTCATGAACGAAATTACACTACACATGATTTAGAGCTGGGAGCTGTTGTTTTTGCTCTCACGATATGGCGACGTTACCTGTATGGCACCAAGTGCACCATCTACCCAGATCACAGGAGTCTCGAGCATATTTTCAAGCAGAAAGAATTGAACACGCGACAATGTCGATGGGTTGAACTACTGAACGATTACGAATGTGCCATAAAGTACCATCCGGGCAAAGCCAATGTGGTGGCCGACGCCCCCAGTCGAAAGGATACTACACCTAGGCGTGTACGAGCGTTGCAACTCACTATTCAGTCTAGTCTTCCTTCACAGATACGAGATGCTCAGGTAGAAGCATTGAAACCAGAAAACGTCAGGGCTGAGGCCCTACGCGGCTCAAGGCAAAGGTTAGAACAAAAGGCAGACGGAGCCTACTATGTAACAGGACGCATCTGGGTCCCACTCTATGGCAACTTACGAGAGCTTGTAATGGAAGAAGCTCATAAGTCTCGCTACTCAGTACATCCTGGTTCGGATAAGATGTACCACGACCTCAGAACTGCATACTGGTGGCCTAGCATGAAAGCTCACATAGCAACTTACATCAGCAAGTGCTTGACTTGTGCAAGAGTCAAGACTGAATATCAGAAACCATCAGGCCTACTCCAACAACCTGAGATACCACAATGGAAATGGGAACAAATTTCCATGGATTTTGTTACTGGCCTACCTAGATCTCAGCGCGGAAATGATACTATCTGGGTGATCGTGGATCGACTCACAAAGTCTGCTCACTTCTTGGCTATCAAGGAAACGGATAAGTTCACCACTCTAGCAGACGTATACCTTAAGGAAGTTGTCTCGAGGCACGGAGTGCCCACCTCTATTATCTCTGATCGTGACGCACGTTTTACTTCAGAACTGTGGCAAGCAATGCACAATTCTTTTGGCACTCGTTTAGACATGAGCACAGCTTATCACCCTCAGACAGATGGGCAGTCTGAGCGCACTATTCAAACTCCAAAAGACATGCTTCGGGCGTGCGTAATTGACTTTGGCAATGGCTAGGAAAAGCATCTGCCACTTGTGGAATTTTTTTGTACAATAACAGCTACCACACCAGCATTAAAGCTGCTCCATTTGAGGCATTGTATGGGCGTAAATGCCGGTCACCTCTTTGTTGGGCAGAGGTGGGAGATAGTCAGATCACTGGTCCAGAACTTGTGGTAGACACAACAGAACGAATTGCTCAAATACGACAACGCATGGCGGCAGCTCGTGACCGTCAGAAAGCATACGCAGATAAAGACAGGAAACTACTCGAGTTCCAGGTTGGGGATCGAGTGCTACTCAAAGTTTCACCCTGGAAGGGTGTTGTTCGTTTTGGCAAACGAGGCAAGCTTAATCCGCGATTTGTCGGACCATTTGAAATCATTGAGAAAATAGGCAAAGTGGCCTACAGACTGAACTTACCAGCTGAACTCAGTGCAGTTCACAACGTATTTCACGTGTCGAATCTGAAGAAGTGTCTGTCAGATGAGACCCCCATAGTTCCTTTGAAGGAGCTCACTATCGACGAACGGTTGCATTTCGACGAAGAACCAGTTGAAATCACGGACCGGGATGTTAAGGTCCTCAAGCACACCAGAATACCACTTGTTCGAGTTCGTTGGAACTCCCGTCGTGGCCCAGAGTATACCTGGGAACGAGAAGACCAAATGGAACTCAAATATCCCCAGTTATTCGGAACCAATGCAACCACTACTGAGGCTGAAGCTACCACTGAATTTCGGGATGAAATTCCAAATCAACGGGGGGATGATGTGACACCCCAGGAAAACCAGTAAACGATAACTTACCTAGCTTCCTCAGTAACCGCATGCTAAATTTCGGGACGAAATTTCTTTCAAGTTGGGGATAATGTGACAACTCGAATTCTCAAGATTTCCATCTTCGCATTAATTGCACATTAATTTTTTTATGTGTTGTTTGTTGACACGACTTGTTTGTTTCACAACTGTAGACGTTGCAATATGTTAATTCGTACTGTGATCGATATGTTATATATGTGGTGTGCATTATATATGTAGTGAAGGTTAATATTATATTTAGAATTAACATTCTGTGGGTTAATAAGGTCATGCCAAACACCCACTCATGAAAACACCCTACCCATGAAAACACCTTGTGTTTTCGTCCACTAGTGGACCAATGAAAACAGGAATGGGCTTTGGGCCCAGTATCGACTAAACTTATAACTTGTTTTACTCGTACGCACAAAAGGGGATAACTGGCAAACCCTAGACACCTATCACACTCTCTCTCATTTGTTTTGAAACTTGACGGCAGCCCTCTCCTCATTCGAAGCCAGATTTCCTTGTTGATTATTCTGAGTCGGTTAGTGATTTTCACAATTAGTTGTTTCAGATCTGATTACATTGTTATGTGATGTTATTTATGATTGAAATTGACTTGCTGGTTGGGAATCTTTTAATTCGATGATATGATTTATCATGTGTGTCTGTCACTGAATAACTTGCAGACTTATTAAAGATCTAGATCTCACAATGTTTTGATAAATTATAAGTTTGCATAAGTCGATATGGTGGAATGATTGTGTTGTTAATTGATGTTAAGAGTGATAGATGATCTCCGAGATTCTTGATGTTAATGGTTATGTATAACAGTTAGTATGCGAGTAGGATTTCTACGATTTGTAAATGATTTCTGTTGTTGAAGATGAAGTACAGCCAACGAAAACACCCCCCACCATTGAAACTGGACGAAATCACTTATGTGATTTCGGCCCAATGTGTTAAGCCCAAAAAGGGATTTCGGCCCATAGGTGTTTTCGCCACTTTAGTGTTTTCGTCCCTTAAGGGGATTTCGGCTCTTGTGGTTTTCGGCCCAAGGGTGTTTTCGGCCCAACTGTTAAATGTGTTACTCGGCTAAGTTATTTACCTTGGTTAACCCTGTTATGATAAAACTGCTATCTTCGTTAATATGTTAACTATGTTGAATGTTGATTAAATTAACTATGTTATGCACATTAACTAGGATAAGTGTATTAATCTGGTTAAGCATGTTAACTGCATTATGTATGCCATTATGTGAAGTATATTAATTCTGTTACGTATATAATGGTATTAGCTTATTAACTCTGTTAACTCTATTTAACTCAGTTAAGTTATGCAGCTCTGTTAAGTACGTATATAACTCTGTTAAACATGTAACTATGATTAACCTATTAATTGAGTTAAGATTATTAACTCAGTTAACCTTATTAACTCCGTTAGTATGTTAACCCCGTTAAGTGTTTTGATGCGATTAACTGCTTGTGTTGCATGATGATTTAACTGCCAAACACACTATGTGACATTAGAATATATGTGAGTCGTTACGAACATAAACTGATTATTGAATACGTGCACTATAGGACTTGACTGATTTATTGTGAGCACTTAACTTAGCATACCGAGCAAACCAAGGTGAGTTCACACTCTTACCAAGGCACGGGATTCCCGGTGGGTTGGGAATGGGTTAAGAAACTAAAATGGAACCTACATATTCTCCATGGGTAGGATATGTACCGCCATCCTCCATGGGTAGGATGCCAATATTAATCCTGCGTATTCTCCTTGGGTAGAATACGTACGTTCGTCCTCCTTGGGTAGGACAACAACCTTAACGTACGTAAAACCTACATACACTCATCCTCGCTACGGTCCTTGGATTAAGAAGGGCACGTACAAATACGACTAGTCAACAGTATTCATCGCACGCATGCCTGGACTGGCAGCAAGGACTAACGCGATACAATTACTAAACTTCGCAAGGATGCCTAGAGGGCCGCGATACCATTACATACGATACAATCACTAATCATCGCACAGATGCCTGGATTGGCCGCGATAAGGATTAATACGATACATGGTTTTCAAAACGAACAAACGATTTACGAAATGAATACTATAACCAAATAATCAACTGTGAACTCGCTCAACATTGTTGTTGATTCGTTGTTACATGCCTTGCAGGCCTCTAGGTGCATATCAAAGGGACTTGCTGTCTGAGAAGCTGGAGTGGTCATGGGTCGAGACACACGGAAACGCAATATAAGACTAAGAGCTTACATATGGTTTTATAAACACTTAACGAGTTAATTATGCTTCCGCTGTAAACTGTGAAATATTGTAACATGGTAACACTTGTTTATAAATGAAAGTATTATTTATCTATGCTTATGAGTTCAAGGTGATTGATGGTTAAGATCCTGGTCAGTCACGCCTCCAAGCGGTGATACTCCGCGTGTGGATTTTGGGGGTGTGACAACTTAAGATTAGCAAAGACTTAATCACTGCAAAGTATAACTGAAAAACATTTAAGGTTTTATAAAGCAATCTGATAAAAATAGAATGACTCACATTATAAGCATTCATTTTTGATTTAATAAGCCTCTTGATTCTATGTCTTCTGATGATTAAACATCTTGTTTGATTGTAAGTGTATAGTTTAGAGTTTTCTGATAGCTAAACATATAGTTTAACAGAGTGGAATACGTTTTAGTGTAAAACCATATAAAACCTAACGATGGTCACGAGATCCGAACCTTAACGAAATTCACAAAGTATAGTCTTATTTAGACAACACTTTGGCATTCGTTAGTTGGTTCCTGAATCGATCGGACAGAATATCGTGTCGGCGATTATTGGTTAGAACACCAACGTATAGAGAGAAGAATAGAAGGAATGAGCAAAGAAAAATGAATCATAAGCTTCATATTTATAGCTAAGGGTTAAATCTTATCTCATATATAATTTCACTAGGTGTTATCTACCCAGATATACCTTCCTCGGATAATAACTTCCCTAGATAAAACCTTTCCTATATATTACTTTCTTTAGATAATATTTTCCTTAGATAATATCTACCCCATATATACCTATTTAGATATTATCTACCTCATGTATATCTTGTTGTTAAACTTTAATTATTTAACTGATTAACTTACTTAACTGATTGATTAATTAATCTTACTTAGCTTAATTAATCTTACTTAGCTGATTAATTAATCTTACTTAAGTTAATTAATCTTACTTAGCCGATGAGTTTACTTATCTATTTAAGGTTTCTTAACCGCTAAGTTATCTTAACTACTAAGTTTACTTAACTATTAAGTTTACTTAATTGCTAAGTATTCTAGTTTAGCAGCTCCCTGGTTACGAGTTCTAATTTCTAGATGCAATGGAACTCGTATTAGTGTATTAACTCAATTCAACTTTAACGAAAATCACGAGATCAAAACCCACAACGAATGACAAAGTATAGCCGGGTACCGGCAGCACTTAAACATCCATTTGATCGGTTTCAATCGATCGGATAAAGTAATAGTGATTAGAGTTATTACTCTAATAACGAGCAGAGTTTCGGGGTTTTAGAGTATAATACCTGAGTATTATAGCATTATACATTTATAGAGAAAGAAAAGAATTGAACAACCTGAAATGCCGTTCTCTGCTCCTTATATAGCTGATCCTACAGTCCGTCGCGCCCCGCGAGAGCTACGGCTCTGGCCGTCGCGGGCCGCGAGAGCCCCAAAGGCGGCAGCGAGTTTTGCTGAGTCATGGTGTGGTCTTGACACGTGGACGACAGGTGTCCCTCATGCTTATCCGGAAACCACAAGTCTGTCGCGCCCCGCGAAGACCTTTGCTAAATCTGTCGTGCCCCGCGACCGAGTGAAAATTTTGTTTTTCTTGGATTTTTATGAAAAGTAAGGTTTTACGGGTTCGGGCTTTCACTTACAGAGCGTTTTAGGGTGTTTTTGAGGGTTGTTACAATCAACATAGATTGACTAAAATTTGTGTTATCGAATTAAAAGTTGGGATTACCTGGACTCGTGATTGAAGACCAGATCAAGATGGGGAAGACCAGAACCAGCATTCGAAAACGACGGTGGGTGACTACATCAGGTGATTTTCTTTCGTCTACATCACCACCGTCTCTGCTCTCTCTTCCGATGATGGTTTTCAGGCGGTAGGTAGACCGTCGTCGGCGACACGAAATTCCTGATCTGTCTCCTTCTCTCCTGGCCTATCTCTCTATTTCTAATCAAGTTTGTGGTGGTGAAAGATTGATATGTTTCCTTGTGAATGACAATTACAAAGGAGATGGGCCGATTTGGCTAAATCGGTTACAAATGGAGAGAGAGTGTAGTGGGGAGAACGAAGAGACGAAAATCAATCTGATTTTACAAATGGAAAGTGATGGGTAGAAAAGACCATTTTGTTCTTACTGACTTCATTTTAAAAATCAAATTGTTTCCTAGTTGGTTTTTGGCCACCCCTTTTTCATGGAAGGTTTGTTTTATAATATCTATAATAACATGTGGCCGAATATTAAGTAAAACTCGTGCAAATAAATAGCACACATATCTAGTCATTTTTACTTTTTCAAATAATATCTATACAAAATTTGAATCTATACTATAATACATTTTATAGTTTCTATTATAATTAAATCAAATACAAATATGACACAATTATTCGAAAATAGTAGAACCAATAAATTTAACTCGCCAAATGATCGTGACATCAAACGAGACTTTGTATTGATACCAGCTTTGTGCTAATCGGAAACACTACACAAAGTCAGAATTTGATTCTCACGGTTAAAACCTACTAATCTTTTATTATCAAGGAAAATTTTCTTTTGCAGTGGGTTGTGTTCTTATTTTCGTATTTCTCAACTGATGGATGTAGTTTTAATTTCAATTTTTATTGTTACATATGTAATAAAAATACTTCAGTAATGGCACCGGAATGCTCTAAGCCACAATTCTAAATAGGGCAAGATTGAAACTTGTTTTCAATTCATTGAAGATTATTCCTTTTAAATTTAATTCAACGTCTCATGATTCTTTTGTTGCACACAAGTATTGTTTTCGCCTTGATTCTTGTTGGTTTGAGATGTTACACTGAAGTTAAATTTCCACCCATACGTTGGTATTTAATCACTTGTACACTAAGAAATCATCTACTTGTACTTTTAATCCGCGCGTCGATACTAAACAAGACAACTACCGAAATGTTGACAAAAATTTGTAGATTGTCATGCTGTCTTTGGGTTTTTTTAAAACATTATAGTTTATAAGATATATGGCAAACATACGTAAAATAATTATAAGTTTGTTGTGGAGGGGAAAAATGTAACTAATTATCTATAATTTTGTTAAAACTCAGGGATTTAAGTGTAATAAGTTTAGGGGCTAAAAAATAAATGGTGTTTAAAAGACTAAACTATCCTCATTTTAGGGGTGTTTCTATAAATAAAGGGGGAGAAAGTTCTTATTTTTTGGGTATCTTAAAATACCCTTCCCTCATGCATTATAATATAATAATATAGATTTAGATTTAGGGGCTGTTTGATAACTTTTAAATGGTTAAATGTTGAATCAGTAAGAGCTCTGAATCATTAAGTATTGAACCAGTAAGAGGTCTGAACCATTAAGAGCCAGTATAATGCTTAATCGTTCAGAGGCAAATGTCTAACCAATTCAGATTAGAGGTCTTAACCATTCAGAGGCAAATGTCTGATTCAGACATCTGCTCGCAAAACAAATAGTTTGAACCATTAAGTGCTGAACCAGTAAGAGGTCTAAATCTTTAAGAGCCTCATTAAGAGGCAAACAAACAGCCCCTTAAATTCATAATAATAACTAAAAATTGTAACACTTCCTTGTGATACTTAGGCTAAACGATGTGGTCATAAACCCTTATAACCATCATGAGCTTCCATATAGACGTTATGTCACCTATCTCTAATTCACTATCCAAGACTGCTATTCTAAGAATGTGGTCATGACCTAAACCACTATTCCTATATAAAGAAGAGTTGTATAAAAATGGATACAAAGTCTATAGACATGTACATGTGAAAAGTATATAGTGTGAATATAGAAAAAAGATATTAGAACTTTTAAGATTGTATAGAATTGTATGTAGTACGAGCTTATTTAATACATTACTAATTTTGAATGTAAAATTGTATAATGTTATAAACACGTGTGTAATGTTGATCGAATATACTGTAATAAAAAAATGTGATATAATTATACGGTTACATAACCGTATTATACATCACAAGCAATATGTGATATACGATTCTAATAATTATCAACTTAAATTTGTTTTACCTGCATGGTATAATTTTGGAGTTTTATTTAACAAACATTTTTTTATGAATGGTAGCTACTAATGAAATGAGATATATTAAAATGTAGATGAATCACACATCTTATAAAACAAAATAGACTTGTTCCTTTACATATGCCTGAAAATGACAATTTCTATCTTTGTTAACCATGTAAAGTTTACTTTCGTAGGTTTATAGACGGTATTGTTCTTCACCCTGATAAACCACAAAATTAAGCTCGAAACTTCTTATTTAGGTTAATAAAATATATTAGTGCATTCTCTATTTTCTTAATTACCTAAATCAATGTAGTCATTGACTAACTTGTAAGAAAATGTTGGTGTGAAGCTATGTACACAAGTGACTTTACGAAAAATAAAATGCTTGACACAACAATCAATCACTTGTAAAGAAACCAAGTTATTACATGGCTTGTGTCGTTACTATAACAAGTTTTTTTCCTAAACTAGTGTTGATGGAGAAAATATTTACTATTTTGGTGTTGCTTAATCGAGCCGGGGGTCTTACTGGAATCAGCCTCTCTATTCATACGGGGTAGAGGTAAGGCTGTCTATATCTTACCCTCCTCAGACCTTACATTTGCTTTGCTATTGGTGGGATTTACTAAGTATGATGATGATGATGTTGTTTAAAAACTATTTACCAAAATGGTGTTTTTCATTTTTTTAACAACGCCGATTTTGAAAGTATTGATATAACTCTAAAAAAGTATGAAATCACAAATGCAAATATAATCAAAAACAAAGACTACATGTTTATCTAAATCTCAAGTTATCTGCTGATTACAAATAAATAGATAAGTTATCTAAATGAGCAATTGCCAAATACAGGAACTATTACAATTTTTAAAAACAAAAACTACTATGAATTTGTGATTGACAACGATTAGAGTCATCAAGGACTGTAGACCGGAAAACTAAGTAGTAGTAATGAAAATAAAGTTTACTTTGTTTTTATGTATTTAACAAAATGCACTTTACATCAATATCGCAGGTAAGCGAGCAACAAGCTGCGCCGCTACCCCTTTCTAGATAGCAAACCCTAGCCTATTAAAAACAAACCCATGCCCCCCTGTTGATGAGCCACTGCTGTGGACAACCTGTTGGACCCTAGTCAGCAAACGGATAGCTTCTGGAGCCAGGGATCCAAAGGTGTCGAAGGCGAAGGGGACAAATGCATGTTGGTTATCAGCACATGCTTTAGCGTGTTTGTCCACCTTTTTAGATTCTGCTTTCTTTACCGATTGTCCTGCTACAAACCCATTCTCCCTTAACCCAGCTAAGGGAGAGACTCCTGTGAGATCTACACAAGCATGTTTCCCTCCTGCCCAGCCAAAGACGAGCAGGTCCGCTGGTCTCAATGTAGATCTCCCTTCCATGGGGTCTGTAAGGAAATTCACAGGGGCCTCCTTCTTGGCAGAAATCCCCGCTCTCCTCAAGATGTCCCCCAAAACATCCCTCACCCAGTCATGCCGGTATTTGAAACCAGGGAGCTCCTTGCAATGAACAGCATGCTCCTCGTATTTATCCATGCAGACTTTACGGCAGATTGGGCAGGTTTCATCTTCTGGATACATAGGGATCATCAGCCGGTATTTGAGGATAGCCCTGTACTCAACAGCCGACATGCATTGCCCCAGCCCCTCGATCGGGATAACAGTCAAAAAGTCTTGCGCATGGGGGCCTTTCAAGCACTCAATCACCGCCTTCTGGCGAGGAGACAGATCAAGTGTTTCTCCCAGATTCCGAGCGATTTTCTCCAATAGAGCATTCGCCAAAGTTTTTGTGGCTTTGGGGGGGGGGGGGGGGGGGCGGTGTCCATATTAGAGAAACCGCCAATGTCAAAGTCTGGAAGAGAGACACTTAAATACTCGAGGGCCTGTTGGTAGTCTACGTCAAGCTTATCAGCCCCACTGTTCCGAAGGATGTGGTCTTGCAATACACACGACTGAGCTCTAGACGCCACAAAAGCATAAACTCCAACATCCCGAGCTGAGAGGAGGCCCAAACCACCCAGGCGCATCGGCAAAGATGCCAAACGCCACTGAAGTTCACCAAAGTAGGGCCCCCCACAAACAACAATGTCTTCAATAGCCTTTCGGAGACCATCGTCAAAACAGGATACCGCATTTGCCATCAAGTGAGGTTGGCATGTCCGCAGCCCAAACAGTAACTTAGCTACCCCCATGCATGACCTTAAAAGAAGAAGCTCGCACTGGGGGTCCTGTAAGCAGGGCAAGAGTTTCATAAGGTCAACCGCTGTCGATGCCCGCCGCCCTGCTAATTCCCCAATAAAAGCAGAGTCTCGGCTAACCCCCCCCCAAGGAGCTTAACCCCCCTCACAGGTCTACCTATCCCTCTCGGGAAAAGGCCGTCTGGCACATTGAGACCGTCACAAGATGGCCAGTACACTTCCGTTTTCTTAATATTGAGATGGAGCCCTATGGATGGTCCCTCCGTGTTAATGATGTCCAAGGCTTTAGCAACTTCCATTGCATTACCTATGATCGTACCATCATCCAAATACCAAGCATGAAAGGGGAGGTTACAGTGCTCCTGTACACGGAGAATAAGGGGATGTAAGGCTAGGGCAAAGAGGAGGGGCCCCAAGGGATCTCCCTGTTGCACTCCAGTGGTGGCCCCGATACACTCGCTGCCAACATACAACCGTGCGGGTTGGGCGTACAGGAACTGGACCCACCGATAGATAGATGGGCAACGTTGGTGGACCTGCTGGAGGAACGCTGAACGGTCAACCATGTTGAAAGCATTGGTGAAGTCTACCGTAAGTAAGGCCATGGACCCATCTTCATGAAAGGAGTTAAGGAACCTGTTCGCACTATGAAGCACCGCCTCCGCCCCATTTGTACCAACCCCAAATTGAAAATCCCCCAAATACTGGGTCATGTCCTTCCCAACCTTCTTCATAGCCACCTTAGAGACCAACCTATGCCAGATGCCACCCACTGCGATAGGCCTAATACCATTATCAGGTTTCAATAAGGGGGTGAGGGGGGCTGAGGCCACAAACTCTGCCAACTCTTTAGGGCAAAGCCCTTCAAGCCATAGGTTGACGACTCCAATAATAGCTGTGAGCAGACCCGAGGAACTTACCGACCCCACGCAACCAATAGCGTCCAACAAGTGTTGGGCCCGCATCCCATCTCTGCCACAAGATGTCCCTCTAGGGAAGGATTGGATACATTTAAGCACGCAATCCTCTGCTGTAATAATAGTGGGTTGGACAATGGGGTTGGAAGGCAGTGATGGGGGTGGCATCACCGGGTGTTTATCAATAAGAGCTTTCATGGTTGATTCTCCAAAGGGGGCAACCCCACTAGAACATAAAACTTTGACCGCCGCCGTAAAATGCCCATCCCTGACGTTCCGCAGGCATTGCTTGATATTGGGATCCTTGTTATTGTCTTCGCCCTTTCCGGAAACCCTCCTAGGCACCTCAGAGTCCCCCTCACAGCTCAAGAGAGAAGAGACCAGATCTGGAAAACCAGACCCATCTTTCCACAATGCAAGCGCCTGCAAGATGCTGCTGCACTGCAGGGATTTTCTATTTCCTGATCTCCGCTCTTGCCTGGAAGAAGGCCTGACAACCCCCAGTGTACAACCCGGCAACCAAAGCAACTGAACCCAATTCTCAACCGAGCCTGGAGACGCCACCACTTTACGTAAGGCACCCATTAAAACCTGAGCGAACGCCATTCGACAACTTGGGGGGATGCATTTGACGGTTTGAAAACGGAGTGAAAAAACACGCTCGAGAAGGGCAACATCGGTTACCACCCCTTCCGGGGAGAGTGTTTGAGGGTCGGCAACCAGTTGGCATGGCTTCCTAATCCCAACAATGAAATCGTCCACGTCTCCCGATATTTGAGTAAAAGACACCATCTCATCACCGTGTTTGCACCCCCTACTAAGGGCATGCAAAACCATGCACTCCCCACATAACCATTTGTTTCCTGCCCTTAGGACTTCCCCCACATCCAGAAAAAGGTCCAAATCCTTAGCGATAGCATCCTTCACATAGGTCTTCCTGTTTTCAGTCTTAAGGTGGGTGCTTTGTATGTGTTCAAGAAGGCGAAAAAACCCACTAAACCCTGGTTTACCATCCTTGCATTCGTGGAAATACTTTAGGGGGCAAGCTCTTAACCCACTATCACATGCTGACGCCAGCCCAACAGCCTCGGCATTTCTACCTCTACGCGCGTGGGCCATGCACAAAATCAAACGCAAACAGAAAAGTAACACAATAAACCCCTGCACAAACGTGTCACCCCATAACCAAATCAAAAAGGTATAATCTCTGCACAAACGTGGCACAACCTCTTCCGAATTCGCGCGGTCTGGAGGATTTCAAACGAAGTGGTGGATTTCAAACGAAGTGGTGGATTTCAAACAGAAGGAGCAAACGAAGTGGAGGATTTTTCAAACGAAGTGGTGGATTTCAAACGAAGTGGTGGATTTCAAACAGAGGGAGGATTTCAAACGAAGTGGAGGATTTCAAACGAAGTGGTGGATTTCAAACGAAGTGGAGGATTTCAAACGAAGTGGAGGATTTCAAACGAAGTGGTGGATTTCAAACAGAGGGAGCAAACGAAGAGGTTAATTTCAAACGAAGTGGAGGATTTCAAACAAAGTGGTGGATTTCAAACGAAGTGGAGAATTTCAAACGAAGTGGTGGTCTAGAGGATTTTCAAAAGAAGTGGTGGTCTGCAGGATTTCAAACATGGACTTTGGTGTATTAAAATCTTAAAACGACAACAGTATGTGTCGTCTGTCTTCTACGTTAACCCAACACCAAACCCTAATTTTGAAAACACAGCCGCCGCCACCTACAATGATGAAGACGATGAACAGTGACCTGATTTAAGCTGATGACGGTGATGGTTATTTGATGACGATGACGGCGATGAAGATGATATGACCCGAGTACGGCCGTCGTCGGAGATGACAAGAACGGAGATGATAAGAACGGAGACTTGGATTTAAGGTGAAGGATGATAAACGTAGAAGACGGAGGAGTGAACGGAGGTGATGTGTACGAGAGGTGGTGGTTGACAACAGTTGCAGTTGCAGTAATCAAAAGAAAGATTACTTACAGTTATTGTTGAAGCTTATTTTATTGCAAGTAGAACTAGAATGAATTTGTTCGAGAAGAGTCCTTTGATCAGATTCATACTGAATGAAATAGTTTGCGCTTGAATGTTTGATGACGTTTTATCTTCCCCTCTTTCAATTTGAAACCTAATTTTCTATATGTTCCCGCCAATCCCCATTCGGCCATTCTCCGCTTACAAGAAGCCCAAATAAACATTAACATCTATAATACGTATTACAAAAAAATGGAGGCCATTGTAAAGTGGAGGCCCAAAGCAAAGGCTCCACTTTACTCCCCTAAAGGCCGGCCTTGTGTGGTCGGCTGAGACGAAAAATATTAAACGTATAAAATAACAATTAAGTATTCGATAATAATCATCATAATCATACTAGTAATAATAATAACTCTAGAGGGGGCAATCTTGACCCAAAGCCTTCAAAGTGGGTCAATTTGGGTTGTTTTTAAAATTATATGGGTTGGTTTGGGTAAGATATTTTAACTAAACGGGTCACTTGAAATTCCATCTTGTTATTTTCGGGTCAAAGCGGGTCGACAACATTAAAGAAATGGGTCGATGTGGGTTAGTGTCTTAAAGAAACGGGGTAGGTTTCGGATCGGAATGGGTTTCGAGCCGGCACAAGTATCCACACGAGACAGGTTACGACACGAAACGAGTTTTGGATCGGAACGCGTTCAGTTAAAATTGAGTTTCGGGCCGAGTCGGGTTTCGGCACGACGCAGGTTTGGATTGGAAAGGGGTCGGTTCGGGTCGGGTTTCTGTCCGACATGGGTTTCTGCACGGGACGGGTTTCGGATCGGAACGGGTTTTGGGCCGACACGAGTTTCCGCACGAGACGAGTTTCGCACCGTTTTGACACGCACCGTTTCGACACGTACCGTTTCGATGCGTACCGTTTTGACGCGTACCGTTTCGACGCGTACCGTTTCGACGCGCACCGTTTCGACGTGAACCGTTTCGACTCGTACCGTTTCGACCAGTACCGTTTCGACCAGTACCGTTTTGAATCGAACTGTTTCGACGCGTACCGTTTCGACGCGTACCGTTTCGACGCGTACCGTTTCGACGAGAACCGTTTCGACCCGTACCGTTTCGACCAGTACCGTTTCGAATCGAACCGTTTCGACGCGTACCGTTTTGACGTGCACCGTTTCGACGCGAACCGTTTCGACCTGCACCGTTTCAACCAGTACCGTTTCGAATAGAACCGTTAAATTATTCATTCAATATGGAAACAAAAACAACACCTAATGTCAGTTAAACTATCACATGTGCAGTAGAATACGGAACTGGCCACCAATTAGGAAAAGTTGGTGATGGAATTCGGATCTGTAAGCTAATTTAATTAAATTATGTTAGGAAAAGTTGATGTACAATCACTTTAAAAAAAAAATTTAACCAACCCGACCCGACCTGATACCGGTTCTGACCCGAACCCGTTCCAAACCGAACTCGTTTTGACGCGAACCCGTTTCGACCCGAACCAAAATAACCCTTTTTTAATTGACCCGAACCCGTTTTGACCCATGACCCGACCTGACCCGACCAACCCGTTTGCCAGGTCTAAAATAACTCTAATCTATACTGTATAATAAAATAAACCTATAAAGGGACACGTGTCGAATTACTACGCATCCTCATAATTGTTTTCCTGCCTCTTTTTTTCCCTAATTTAGATGATATCTTTTAGGTTTAAATATAATTTATATATTTCCTAACTGATAAGTGATAAACAATAATTATCGATAAGTTTATTTTTTATTTTACCTATTCTTTAGGTCTAATTATTATTTATATATTTTCTAACTGATAAGGATAAGCCATAATTATAGATATCGTTTATATATTTTCTAACTAAATTCATTTTATTACTTTACAAATTTCATAAGTTAAAATTCTTAAGGTTATGTTTTTCTTTTATATCCGTACTAAAGAAAATTCAATTCATTCATGATTTTATTATTATTATTACCTCCATGGTAAATGTATTATTAGTAATATGTATTTCTAAAATCAGAAAGTTACACAAATGAAACTACATAAAAGATAATCGGCTTATAACCTAACGCTATCATCAAGTGTGATAAATGTGTTCTTAGAAATTATCTATCAAACCGCATAAAATACTTTTATTATTGTTGTTGTTAGTATTATTATCATTTTGCATCATATGTTAACTATATTTATTTTTTTCAACCCGTGTAATACACGGGGTTGTAACCTAGTATAAGATATTGTTGGAAAATTATTAAATGGAAATTTTGTATTTTCATTAAATAAAAAATAATTTAATGAGAACATTGGACTATTTGGAAAAACTTGTGTTTTAGTATACAAGTTGTCCCACATCGGTGGGATGAAGAATAGGAGAGTGGTATATAATAAGGAGTGTAAGGAAGATGATATCTTCTATACAAGTGGACACACCCAGTAGCAAGCCTGAGGGCCCGTAAGGGCCCAAACGCGCCCGCGCCCGGGCACGGGGTCGGGACCGGGGCGATGGGCGTTTTGATGGCGCACTTTGCACTTCGCATCGCCGCGAGCCGCTTGAGAGCCGCCTTATGATTTTTGACTGTTTTAGCTGGTACACAATTACTAAACTGATTGCTGAAGTTGACTGCTACATAATTGATGATAGTGACTGCTCTGCTACACTATCCAAGTGCTTAATTATCTGATAATGACTGCCATTATCTCATAAAGTGGCTGAATTATCAAACTTAGTGATGCACTATGTCTCTGCATGATTGTTAAAGATCATTGCTGTTGTGCCTATATAAACGAGATAAGCTCATCAGTTAAGATATACCAACATACCAATACACAGCAACAGAAACCAGCAGACCCAGCTCTCTGTTCTCTGATACAAGTTGCATGAGTTGCAGCACCAACGATCAATCATTCCCGTCACTGAAGGAACTCTACGTCCTTGTTTCAGGTACATCTTCAGGTGCTAGGCTAGTCCCGGCAGTACTAACTGCTTCGGCTGTTGTACCCTGGGAGACAGACGGTTCAACTGGGTGACCCGAAATCTATTTTAAGGGAAGCGTGTTCTTCGCGTGCCTCAGTTTATATTCCCAGTTTTTTAAGTTAAGCTAACTGTGATAACTTTAAAATCAATTCTTGTTTTTTTTTTGTTTTCATAATTTTGTGAACGGTGTTCCTACAAACTTAAAACAGATCTTGAAAAAAAAAAAAAAACCGTTCACTGTTTTGGTTTTATGTAAACCAATCTGTTCTGCATTAAACCTGATTATCCTTGTTTCAGAAATGGCTACTATTCAATCATCCACATCAGCCACTGTTGGATCCACATAAACTACCATGGGACCATTAGTTGGTACCCAAGCGGCTCAAACAGTTGCTAATCATGCTGAGAAAGCAGAAAAGTTCAATGGTTTGAACTTTAAGAGATGGCAACAAAAGATGTTGTTTTATCTTACCACCTTGAACCTTGCGAGGTTCTTGACTGAGACCCTTCCTGTTCCTGCAGAAGCGACATCTAATGTCCAATCTGCAAGTGATGTTGAAGCTTGGAAACTTTCTGAGTACATGTGCCGTAACTATGTGTTGAACGACTTGTCGGATGCCTTGTATAACATATATTTTAAGGTTCCAACTGCCAAAGAATTATGGGAGTCTTTGGAACGAAAATACAAGACTGAGGATGCGGGTACCAAAAAGTTTGTTGTGTCTAGGTTTTTGGACTATAAAATGATTGATTCAAAAACTGTCATAAGTCAAGTTCAAGAAATACAAATTATTCTTAGTGACATTCTGTCGGAAGGAATGATTCTTAGTGAAACATTCCAAGTTGCAGCAATTGTTGAAAAGTTGCCTCCCAGTTGGATGGACTTAAAAAATTACCTTAAGCACAAGCGAAAGGAAATGACAATTGAACAACTTATAGTTCGTCTTCATATTGAGGAAGGCAACAGACTATCACATAAAGAAAGTAAAGTTGAAGCATCTGTGAAAGCGAACCTTGTGGAACAAGCTCAAACCTCTAGAGGTCACAAGGGGAACAAAGGCCATAGGTTCAATGGCAAAGGGAAAAACAAAGGTGGTGATCACCTTGGGCCAAAGAAAGGTGGTGTAAAAAAGAAGGCTGGTCCCTTTAAAGGGAAGTGTTACAACTGTCAAAAAACTGGTCACCGTGCTGACCAATGCAAAGAGCCTAAACGTGACACGGCTCATATGGTTAATGATGATGATATGGACTTAGTGGCCATGATTACAGATCTCACTTCCATGATGGAGGAGATAAATGTGGTGGCTAATGAGCCAAAAGGTTGGTGGGTTGATACTGGGGCAACCCGACATGTGTGCCCAGACAAGACCCTCTTTAATACATTTAAAGAGGTGGTGGGAGAAGAGAAGCTGTACATGGGAAACTCTGCTACAGCTGACATTAAGGGAGAAGGTGATGTGATCCTAAAGTGGACTTCTGGCAAAGAGATCACTTTGAAGAATGTTCTTTATGTTCCAGACCTACGCAAGAGTCTTGTGTCGGGATGGATGCTCAACAAGTTTGGCTTTCTTTTGGTTTTTGAAAGTGACAAATTTGTTTTAACTAAGCGTGGCATGTTTGTTGGAAAGGGCTATGCCGAAAATGGTATGTTTAAGCTTAATGTGATGCCTATTAAGAAAAACATCAATAAAAATGCTACCACTTCTGCTTACTTGGTTAAGTCTCTTAATGTTTGGCATGGACGTCTTGGTCATGTAAATTTTAATTCGATACGTCGTTTAATTAAATTAGATTACATACCAAAATTTTCCATGGACTCTAAAACAAAATGTAAAACATGTATTGAAGCCAAACAAACAAGATCATCCTTCAAATCAGTTGAAAGAATAACTGAACCCCTCGATTTGATTCACACTGATGTGTGTGACTTAAAATCAATTCCCACCAGAGGTGGTAATAAATATTTTATTACCTTTATTGATGACAATACAAGATATTGTTATGTTTACTTACTTAAGAGTAAGGATGAAGCAATTGACAAGTTCATATTGTATAAAGCTGAAGTTGAGAATCAACTTCAAAAGAAAATAAAACGTGTAAGAAGTGATAGAGGAGGTGAATATGTTTCACCATTTGGGGAAGTATGTGCAAAGAGTGGCATCATACACGAATGTACCCCTCCTTATACACCCCAATCAAATGGTATCGCGGAGCGTAAGAATCGTATGCTAAAAGAAATGATGAATGCCATGTTGATAAGTTCTGGGATGAGCCAGGACATGTGGGGTGAGGCAGTTTTGTCGGCCAATTTCTTATTAAACAAAATACCTTTCAAGAAAAAGGATGTCACACCTCATGAGTTGTGGTGGGGACAAAAATCATCCTATAAATACTTGAAAGTGTGGGGGTGCCTGGCCAAGGTGATTGTTACACCCCCTAAAGCACTTACAATAGGGCCCAAAACTGTTGATTGCATCTTTATTGGGTATGCAAAAAATGGTAGTACACATCGTTTTCTTGTATATCAATCCAGGAATCCTGAAGTGCACAAAAACTCTATCATAGAGACAAGGCCAGGAAACGTGACATATTTTGAAGAAGAGTTTCCTATGTTAGTACAAACTCATGCGAGTTCTTCAAATCATGCAAGTTCATCAACAAGGGTTGATGAGATTGTTCGAGAGGAAACTCAAGAAAAATCAGAGGCTGAAGTAGGTGAGCCAAGAAGAAGTAAAAGGCAAAGGACTGAGAAATCCTTTGGGCCTGACTTTCTTACATATATGATTGAGAGTGAGCCTCAAACTTATAAAGAAGCAGTCACCTCTTCAGATGGGCCTCAATGGAAAGAAGCCATCAAGAGTGAAATTGATTCTATCTTGCAGAATCATACTTGGGAGCTAGTAGATCTTCCACCAGGGTGCAAACCACTTGGATATCGATGGATATTTAAGAAAAAGATGAAAGCTGATGGCTCTGTCGAAAAGTATAAGGCAAGGCTTGTGGTCAAAGGGTTTAGACAAAAAGAAGGTCTTGACTATTTCGACACATACTCGTCTGTGACTAGGATAACCTCTATTAGACTGGTGCTTGCAATTGCAGCTTTGAGAAACTTGGAAATACATCAAATGGATGTAAAAACCGCTTTTCTCAATGGAGAATTAGAGGAAGAGATTTACATGGAGCAACCAGAGGGTTTCTCTGCTCCTGGTCAAAAGGGCAAAGTGTGTAAACTCGTTAAATCATTATATGGTTTAAAGCAAACTCCAAAACAATGGCATCAAAAGTTTGACCAAGTTATGCTTAACAATGGTTTCAAAATAAATGAATGCGATAAATGTGTCTATGTGAAAGACACTTCTAAAGGATATGTAATCTTATGCCTTTATGTAGATGATATGCTTATCATTGGGAGTGATGATAAAATGATCAAATCTACTAAAGACATGTTGAAATCAAGATTTGACATGAAAGATATGGTGTAACACCCCGAAAACGGGCTTGGTAATTAAACTCTGTTAATACTAAAAGACGGGTAACGTACCGTTATTAGTAAAAATAACCCGGCAAATATTTGGATTTAAATAAGAAATCCTAATATTAAATAAAAACGAATCAAAGTTTTAAGGAATTAAGTTTATAAGAGCCTGAGTTAACGGGACTTAAAATAAAACGGGTTATGACTTCCCGAACCCAGTAAGCTAACTAGGAATAATTAACCTAGTTAATAAGAGGGAATGTTACTAGAAATAAGTAGGTTATGGCCTACTTAATAACTAACCAAACTAGAGGGACTTAAGTTGCAAACAAAGGGACTTGATTTATAAAAACTAAAAATCAAACACAACACACACTTAGTGTGTGTGTGTGTGTGTGTGCGTACGACCAGGGACAAGAGCAAGGAGCTCAAAACCCTAGATCAACAAATTGGTCAAATTGAAGCTCGAATCAAGATCCAAATCAATGCATGAACGCGTAGAAACGATCACCAAGTCAAGGGGATCGTGAGGTATGTTGAATTTCTAACATTCGTGAAGTTGTAAAAATTTGATAATCATCCTAATCGCGAATTAGGCATGAATTAGAGAAGCTATGGCTAGATTAGTGATGTATACTTGCTTAGGAACGAAACCCTAAGTGAAAATCATGCATATGATGCCATGACTTGAATGATTTGGTGATTACCTATATGTGTGTTAAATGGGTTTATTGACAATATGATGAACACTCGGATTAGAGTGTTAATTTGATGAATATTGATTGTTATGATATAAGTTCTTGATGTAGTTCATGAACACTAGACATAGAGGTTTGATTTTGATGTAAATCTTGGTGAAAATAATTAGTTATGAACTAGTTAGTAAATATGTGAAATTATGCACATTAGGTGTTTGTTAAAATGCCTAAATGAGAACTAAAGTATTGAATTTAGAGTGAAAACGCGTATTTGAATGATATGGCAATTACGCGTGATATGAAGTGATAAGAGTTCTAAATACTATGCTGATTTAGACTTAATGTAGTAAACATGTGATTGAAAGTAGTTAACTTTAGATAAGTTAAGTTAACTAATCATGAAGCCGAATAGTAGCTTCGGCATAGAAAATAAGTGAGGTGGAATAGTCGTGATTGTTAATTACTAATTTAACCGCCTTGTAAATGTTTGACAATAGTTCGACGCGTAACAAGCTAGGTGAAAGCTTGGAAGCTGGAGCGTGTGACAACCCGTGTTTTCAATACTTCTCTAGTTTCTTCGATGCTCGACGTGTGTATACCAAATGAACTTGCTTATATAATTACTTGATTTTAATTGTGTATAATATATATACATGATTAAATGCATGTCATATTTGGTGGATATGAAAGGTAGGAACCGAAGTTGTTAGATGTTTTACGTTTATGTGCAACACTAACGGACCGCACCTACCTCAAACTCGACCCACCCACTTAGGCCTAAGGCCGCACCCTCTCACACTTCCTCTCACATTAAATCGGCCCATGAGTGTTAGGCCTGAATCAACCCTAGCCTTTTTTCCAATTATTTGTTTACGAGAAGTTTGGATAAGATTACTTGTAACATTAGAAACCCTAACAACCATCACTCCATTCATCTTTTGCGACGGCAGAACCCCCCCCCCCCCCCAAGGCATTCTTCTGGTGGATCATATGATTCGGTTAGTCATATCATTATATCATTAGTTGCATTGTTTTGTGGGCTTAATATCTTGTAACATGAGTACATGTGATATGCATTGAAAGTACAACCAATTTGATAAGGCTCACTACATATTGTCGGCCATTATGTTTCTAGTTTTCATGAGAATTTTTAGTTGACATGTGATGGTTAATAGCTCGATATGTGTGCGAATTATTAATGCTGATGCATGTATATATATGTGGGTTATATATGATGGGGTCATGAGTCGATGTATGTGATTCTTGTTTGTGGTTTGGATAGATTGGATATGATAGGAATCATTATAATCTGATGCATGATCGGTTGTGTTTTTGGCATATTGTTTATGTTGGATTGATGTTGATGGTATGTTAATAAATGTTTAGCAGATTAGGGTTATATGTTAAAGGATATGACAGTGCCTGATGATTTCAACAACCTATTGATGATTGAATGATGTATCTTGTAAGATATGATTGTGACCTACTAAAACCATCATGTGACCTACTGACAAATTGAGGGAACATGTGAAAATTATCATGCACAACAACTATTGTCGGCCATTATAAAAGAACAATATATATATATATATATATATATTATCGACACACTGCCATGTATATTGGATGATATGATCATTAGTGTATGTCTGTTAATGAATGATCTGCAAATTGATTTATGTAACTGTTGTTGAAGATGATGTCCAGCCAACGAAATCACAGCATTGGACGAAAACACTCATGTGTTTTCGTCACACTTGAAGTCAACGAAAACAGGTGTTTTCGTAGCATAAGGGTTTTCGGCCCAAGCTTGGATTTCGGCCCAAGTGATTTCGGCTCTGTTAGTTCCGTTAACTAGTTAACCTTATTAACTCTGTTAGTTATAACTCTGTTAGACATGTAACTATGATTAACCTATTAACTGAGTTAAGTTTATTAACTCAGTTAACTGTATTAACTCTGTTAGTTATTACTCATGTTATGCTTGTTAATTCTGAAAGCTTGTTATCTTTGCTTAATACATTAACCTGGTTAAGTCTGTTAAAACCATCAAGCATGTTAATTGATTAACCATGTTAGATATTACCAAGAACTCAGTTATATGGAGTATGACTGTGTGAACATGAACCCACTGTTATGTGCTACTTGATGAGAAATGCATAAACACACTATATGACATAGATTACCTGTGAAACATTGCGAGTTCGAAACTGATTATACATACGTGCGTACTATAGGTCGTGATTGATTAACTGTGAGCGTGCGTATTCCTTTAGCATACCGAGCAAACCAAGGTGAGTTCACACTCTTAGCAATGCATGGGATTCCCGGGGTTGGGAATGGGTTTGGATGATTACTTATGCTTAAATTGTTATCGGAATTACATACCATAGGCCTCGGGAGAGGACAGTTATTGGTAGGTACTGCTAGACTAGTGATACATATACTTCTCTTCGCACACATGCCGGGAATGGCTGCGATAATAGAACTAATCTTCGCACACACGCCGGGAATGGCTGCGATAATAGAACTAATCTTCGCACACATGCCTGGAATGGCTGCGAACCATACTCTAAACTTCGCACACATGCCGGGTGGGCTGCGATACAAATATACCTAGTCTAGAAAACATGGGAAACCCCCACAATCTTCGCACACATGTCTGGGAGACTGCGATTCAAGTACATACGATATATAGGTTACTAAACGAACATATGGTTTACAATACAATTACTATAACCGAACAACCAACTGTGAACTCGCTCAACTAGTTGTTGACTCTCTGTTACATGCCTTGCAGGACCATAGGTACTCATGGAGCTTGCACGGGAGGCGCGGTCGTTGTGGGCACGGATTGTGGGTGTTTTGATGAAAACTTTATGACTCT
>JARYGA010054443.1:0-7500 GCA_030545235.1 Helianthus tuberosus | reverse complement strand
AAACTATGCCCCGTAGGGGTAGTTTGGTCATTTTAAAGATTGTAAAAGAGTTTAAATGTTTAACTGAGTTACAGGTCTGATGTAAACAGAAAACATACTCAATTTTCTGAGTTATAACAGTAGGCTAAAACCTATATGTGAAATTTAACATCTTTAACCAAACTATGCCCCGTAGGGGTATTTTGGTAATTTCACATAAGCCGGAAAGCTCAAAAACGAAGTCTGAGTTAATCAACCTTTTCTTAATGTTAAAATATCATAATTTGCATCATATATCAGTAGGTATCAACCCGGGTATGTCCAATATGATTTTAAGACATACTATGCGTTAAAAACGCTAATTATGGCGATTAAAGGCCATTTCCGGGTTCGATACTTAAATCTGATATTTTTATATTTCCAGAGGGCTTAAAATAATTTATTTAACATATGTGATCAGTAGCAAAAGGTTTGGAGTCGTTTAGATAAGTAAAACTCATTTTATGGCCCGTAAGGGCAAAACCGACAATTACCGGATTAAGCCTACGACTACTAGTTATGCTCAGCCTAAAATTAATTAAAAATCTTTAAAAATCCCAAAATAATATATTACATCAGTGGGTAAAAGATTTGATACCAAAAAGTATGTTTAAGTAGGCTATACGCTAATTACGCCAACTTATTAACATAAAGCATAAATTTTGCGATAATGAGCATAACTCTTAATCTACAAGTCAAACTGATGTCAAACTTTGCATACAAGTCTATATATCAGTAACTAAAGTTTCTACACTTTTACATTTTCATAATTCACGTTTTAAGGTAATAAGGGCATAACGGTCAACATATGAGCAATTAACGGAAATATGCATATTAATTGGATAACTAGTGAACCAAGGTGTATAATCACAGAGGGTTGTTCTAACATGTATCCTAATCCAATTAAAGCTCTGAGGCATTTCTAAAACATGCCTAAACGGGTCAGAACTAAAAGTCAAAGTGAAAGTCAAACTATGTGACTTTCGGTTCCGAACCGGATCTAAACAGGAAATAGTCGGGTTGGACATGTTCTTACACTTATTACTAAGTTATAGCAATGATCAAACAGGTTATATATGTTCTAGATAGCTAATTATGCATAAATGACATTTTAAGCATTATGTTGACTTTTTAATTAAAAGTTTGACCCGACATTTGACCTGGTTAAGGTGGTGATCAGGGGAAACCCTTTTGGGGTTTTATTACCCACATAATTACCAACCTATAACTACTTTTAATTCGAGATATGACTGAGCCATTATTGACTAATCTCGAAGTCAAACCGTAATTACGACGGTTTGACTTTTAGCTAATTAAACAAGCTAAACTCAAATAAATAAGAACTAGCAGACTTACAAGAGTCCTATGCACGAGATAAGATCAGATGGACCTGCTTGAGAGCTCCAGGAATGATCAAATTATGCAGATGAAGGTGTGAGAATGTTTGTTGCATAACATGTCCTTATATAGTGAATTAACCCACCACAACATGTTGACAACCAGCTCTATGATCAACCACAACCATCCAACACATGTCCCTAGTGCTCTAGCACAGTTAGGGGTCGCCCACCATGTTACAAATGCGTTTAAAAGTCGTTTCTCCACGTATACAGGGGCCTGTCCCCGTATTCTGTATCTGGGCCTGGGACGCGGCCCGCGTCCCGTTTAACCAAAACCAAAGCGGGCCGCCTGGGCCTGCAAAATCTGATTTTTGATTTTCTTTGTTTTCCAACTTGACCTTTGGTTAAATTGAAAGGGTAATTAGGCTTTAACTTGCAATTTGACCCCTTGTAATATACCCACAAGGACTTTAGGACTTATACCCACTTTGCCAAGTCCCTGAACACTTCCGGTTAACCCGAAAAGCCTTAACTTTCAACGTTAACACTTTAACCCCTCGCACACGAATTTGATCATAACTTTCTCATACGATAACGAAACTTTATGAAATTTTAATCGTGCATTCTAGTGAGCATAATTTATATTTACAAAGCTTCGGGCTTGTCAAAAGGTCACTCAGAGGTATATCTTTAACATGTTGACACATTTAACCCCTGTAGTTTGTAATCTCTCACTTTTAGCTTCGTATGATCCATGATTTATTCGTTTGATGTTATGAACATCATGTAGGGTTATTATGAAGTATATTTATTCACTGTTGACACTTAGAATCCGTATAATCACATACTTTCCATGTTTGTCAACTTTAGTCCTTTTATAACATTCTTTCACACGTTCAAACTTTATGACACGTGTCAACACATTATAGGACGTGAATTTTCGAGGTGTTACATCCTCACCCCCTTAAAATAAATCTCGACCCGAGATTTACTGAAACAAGTAAGGGTACTTTTCTTTCATCGTGGATTCAACTTCCCACGTGAATTCGGGACCTCTACGGGCATCCCATTTGACCTTTACAAAAGGTATATGCTTCCTTCGAAGCTTCCTTACCTGTCGATCTTCGATCGACAAAGGTTTTTCAACAAATTTTAAGCTCGCGTCTATATGCACAACTGTATGTGGTATAACCAGTGATTCGTCAGCGAAACACTTCTTTAGATTGCAGATGTGGAACACATTGTGAATTCCACTGAGCTCTTCTGGTAAGTTCAACTTATAGGCAACTGACCCGACCCGTTCGATAACCTCGAAAGGTCCTATGTATCTCGGGCTTAGCTTGCCTTTCTTACCAAATCGCATCACCCCTTTCCAGGGTGACACTTTAAGTAGGACTTTGTCACCTACTTCGAAATGAAAGTCCTTACGATTTGGATCGGCGTAACTCTTCTGCCTATCCCGGGCAGCTTTGAGATTGTCACGAATCTGGACAATCTTGTCCGTCGTTTCGAACACGATTTCTGGTCCTGATAACTGGACTTCTCCGACTTCCGCCCAACAAACTGGCGATCTACACTTTCTACCGTATAATGCCTCAAAAGGCGCAGCCTTAATGCTGGTATGGTAGCTATTGTTGTAGGAGAATTCGATTAATGGTAGGTTCTTATCCCAGCTACCACCCAAATCGATCGCACATGCACGTAGCATGTCTTCCAACGTTTGAATAGTACACTCGCTCTGACCGTCAGTCTGAGGATGATAAGCCGTACTAAAATTCAAACGTGTGCCCAAAGATTGTTGGAAACTTTTCCAAAAATGTGACGTGTACCTAGTATCTCTATCAGAGATAATAGCTACAGGTATGCCATGTAAGGCTACAATCTTATCAACATATAACTGGGCTAACATATCGGAGCTATAAGTCTCCTTGATGGGTAAGAAATGAGCTGACTTAGTCAGTCGGTCGACTATAACCCATATCGTATCATTTCCTTTCTTTGTCTTGGGTAACTTGGTAATAAAGTCCATAGTTACCATTTCCCACTTCCATGTAGGAAGTTCAGGCTGTTGTAGCAAACCTGACGGTTTCTGATGCTCGGCTTTGACTTGCGCACATGTCAAGCATTTTGCTACATGGGTGGCTACAGACTTTTTCAAGCCTATCCACCAATAATTTGCCTTTAAATCCTGGTACATCTTATCAGCTCCAGGATGAACGGAGTATTTGGAACTATGGGCTTCCTGGAGGATGACATCTCGAAGTCCTCCATAAATTGGAACCCATATTCACCCGTTTAACCGTAAAATTCCGTCCTTGCTGAGAGTTAACTGCTCCTCAGTTACTCCTAACTTTTCATTAGGATAGTTAGCTTCCAACACAGCTTCTTTCTGTGCAGCTAACAACCTTTCCATCAAATTATTCTTTATCTCCATATGCTTGGCGTTAATTCGGATGGGCTTAACCCTTTCCTTCCGACTCAAGGCATCGGCAACTACATTCGCCTTGCCGGGATGGTATTTGATTTCACAATCATAATCATTTAAAGTTTCCATCCAACGGCGTTGCCTCATGTTTAATTCCTTCTGATTAAACAGATGTTGGAGGCTCTTGTGATCAGAATAAATCACACATTTGACACCATAAAGATAGTGCCTCCAAAGCTTTAGTGCGAATACAACGGCACCCAACTCCAAGTCATGGGTGGTGTAATTCTTTTCATGCACTTTCAGTTGTCTTGGAGCGAGGCTTCCACCGTGACCGTAGGGAGAGGCAGACATTCTTCCAGGGATTAGTAGGCTTGATCAAAGGGAAGAACAAGAAGGATCATTGAATCCTTCCATTTTCTGTATAAGACCCTGCGTGGGTGTATTGGGTTGTTAAACCCCTATGTGGGTATGTATGTGTGATGATTTGACCCCTGCGTGGGTCTATTTTCCGTTAACCCCTGCGTGGTATGATGTTCTTGTTAAGGTCCCTGCGAGGACTCGTGTGTTTGTTTAAAGCCCCTGCGTGGGCAAGTACTTGTTTAGAACCCCTACGTGGGTAATGGTTTGTTTGAAAAGACCCGTTTAGGGCAACTTGTAACCTATGTATAATTAATGGAATGTTGTTTTTATAAATTTCATGTTTGCCATTTTGTGCATAAATAATATATAAATGAAATAAGTAAATTAAAATCATTCCTTTTAAATTAATCTGCCTATGTAATTATTTAATTAAGAATCTTAAAGTGTGAAACCTAGCCTCGTGTCAAATATAAGACCGGGCCAAGATGGTAAGACCTATTTAAAAGATTCAAATCCCTGTTAACATCTTAAAACATGTTAACACTCCTGGCAGAAGTGATTCGTTAAAATCACATGTCATTCTTATATGTATAAGGATCCTTTAGAAGATTCCAAACCCAATCATATGATCTCTGAATCATGGGTTAAGAACATCAATTAAGATGATCATATTTTACCATACGTGGTAATATGATGCCTACGGGCCCAACTCACTCCCATATGAGCCAAAAGATAGTGGTAGCTATGACTCCCTGTCTGATAAAGGTAATGAACTAGGTTCAAACCTTAAAAGTCTTGATTCTCTGAAATCATAGCTTATAATCTAAATTGTCCATGTGACTAAGCCTTATGTGCTAATATATATATATTGTTATTGTTTATGTTTAGGATAAATTTTAATTGAAATCCTAAATTAATATGATTAATAAGTTAACCAAATATGGTCTCTGTTTACCATGGTTAACGAATTACCCTAAGGGGTAATTCCATAATAAACTCCCAAGTAAAATATTGTTCTTGTTTCCTGCAACAGTTCAATTCAAATGGCTGAATCAAATGAAATCAATAGCCATCCAGCGGAGCCAAATGTGAACGCCCAGATTACGTTAACGGGTGCCGAATTAAAAGCGATAATAGACGACACTGTTACACAGGCTTTGGATAGGCAGTATGAGGAATACAGTGGTACTCGAAGTAGGACCCACTCTGCATCACATTCAAAGCCCAAGACACATTCTGATGCTCATAGCAAGCCTCCTCCCAAAAAGAATGGACCCAAGAAAGATGGTGATGACCGTCAGTCCACCAATCATCAAAGTATCCCATCTCAGCATATAGTATTGCATCAAGAACCCCGTAACAAGGGTTGCTCCTATAAGTACTTCGTGTCTTGTAAGCCCAGGGATTTTACTGGGGAAAAAGGAGCCGTCGACTGTATGACTTGGCTGGACGAGATGGACACGGTGGTAGATATCAGCGGGTGCGCTGAAAGGGATATAGTTAAGTTTGTGTCACAGTCCTTCAAGGGTGAAGCGTTAGCATGGTGGAGATCTCTGATGGAGGCCTCCGGAAAGATCCCATTGTATAATATGTCGTGGGATCAATTCATTGCCATAATCAAGGAAAATTTCTGCCCTCAACATGAGGTAGAGAAGATAGAATCTGACTTTCTATCGTTGGTGATGACGAACCTCGACTGCCAAGCTTACCTGACAAGCTTTAATACGCTGTCCCGGTTGGTTCCTTACCTGGTAACCCCGGAGCCAAAAAGAATCGCTCGCTTTATTGGTGGTTTAGCTTCGGAAATCAAGGCCAGTGTAAAAGCTTCTCGGCCAGTTACCTTCAGGTCTGTAACTGACCTTTCCTTATCCCTCACTCTGGATGCGGTCAGACAGAGATCGCTGAGGAATAAGGAGGCCGAGAAGAGGAAGCGTGAAGATGATGGTTCACGAAAGTCGAACAAGAAACACCGTGGGAACGGTGATAACAAGAAGGGATCTGAGTCGAGGAAGGATGGGCATAAGTCTGATGAGAAGCCCAAGTGTAAAATTTGCAAGAAGCAGCACTATGGAAAGTGCAGACTGGAGTCGAGCTCTCAGAACCAGTCAAAACCCTTTTCTTGTGGAATTTGCAAGTCCACGGATCACAAAACCCTGGATTGCAAAAAGATAAAAGACGCAACGTGCTACCGTTGCAATGAGAAGGGTCACATCAAGACCAACTGCCCGAAGTACAACAAGAAGCCTGAAGAGGCTAAGAAGACTAATGCCAGAGTCTTCAGAATGGACGCGAAAGAAGCTGTGCAAGATGATAATGTCATAACAGGTACATTCCTTGTAAATGATGTCTTTGCAAGAGTACTTTTTGATTCAGGCGCAGATAAGTCTTTCGTAGATCATAAGTTTTGTAAATTGTTGAATTTACCTGTCAAAACCTTAAACGCAAACTATGAGGTAGAGTTAGCAGATGGTACCATAGAAACCGTCTCTACTGTGTTAGATGGATGTGTTATATCCATTAAGAACCATTCTTTTCCTCTGTCTCTACTTCCATTTAAGTTGGCTGGTTTTGACATAGTTCTGGGTATGGACTGGTTATCTCATAACCAGGCCCAAATTGTCTGTAACCAGAAACAAGTGGTAATAAAGACTCCGTCTGGTGAATCACTTACCATTCGGGGAGATACCCAGTATGGGCTGCCTAAGCAGGTGACTATGCTCAAGGCTTCCAAGTGTTTGAAGAAGGGGTGTGTCATTTACATGGCGCAAGTGATTATTGATGAGCCTAAACCGAAGATAGAAGACATCCCTGTCATTTCCTAAGCAACAATAAAAAGTCTCGCAAGCTTAGGATGCCAGAAGTCTGTTGAACCATTAATATTATTTTGTTTCGATCCGTTCTGTGGATAAACTTCCGGATATTGTTACATTGACAAACAATATTAAATTCGGTTGTATCATATTTTTAAATTTGCTTCCGCTGTGCATGATAATATTGTGTTGTTTGACTATTACGTTGCCAACCACGTCACGATACTCCCCCACCGGGCCCACCAGTGACACGTGGAAATCGGGGTGTGACAGGTCCGGTGACACGTGGAAATCGGGGTGTGACAGGTTGGTATCAGAGCTTTAATTGGATTAGGTTACTTGTTAGAACAACCCTCTGTGATTATACACCTTGGTTCACTAGTTATCCAATTAATATGCATATTTCCGTTAATTGCTCATATGTTGACCGTTATGCCCTTATTACCTTAAAACGTGATTTATCAAAATGTAAAAGTGTAGAAACTTTAGTTACTGATATATAGACTTGTATGCAAAGTTTGACATCAGTTTGACTTGTAGATTA
>JARYGA010054442.1:0-23721 GCA_030545235.1 Helianthus tuberosus | reverse complement strand
CAAGAATTTGAGATGAAACCAAATTGTGAATTTTGACATACCTTGTGATCCTCTAGCCCGAGTGATCACTAATCCTAGCTTGGTTTTCGATTTAGACTTGATTTGCCCTCTTGATTTGGTTGATTTTTGCTTGTTAGGGTTTGAGCTTGAGAGCCCTTCTTGGCTCCTGTGTTTTGTACGACCAGAACACACACAAAGGTGTGTGTTTTGGTGTTTTTAGTTTTAATTAATAAAAACCCATTTTCTCATTTTAACCATTTTAGTCCCTCAACTTTACCCAGGTTTATAAAGGTTACTACATCAAGTTCCCTCATTATTTTTTTTAAAACACTAGAGTAACTAGGTTGATATCCCTAGTTATTTAGTGGGTTCCGGGAGTTATAACCCGTTTTATTTTAAGTCCCGTTAACTCAGGCTCTTATAAACTTAATTCCTTAAAACTTTGATTCGTTTGTATTTAATATTAGGATTTCTTATTTAAATCCAAATATTTACCGGGTTATTTTTACTACTAACGGTACGTTACCCGTCTTTTAGTATTAACGGAGTTTGATTACCAAACCCGTTTTCGGGGTGTTACATTTATTGCGACGCTTCCATCCAAGGACTTGGTTGCGTGTTGATGCAACGTGACAAGGTCATTGCCTACGCATCGCGCCAACTTAAAGTTCACGAAAGGAACTACACTACGCATGACCTGGAATTGGGAGCAGTTGTTTTCGCACTTAAGATATGGAGACATTATCTGTACGGTATCAAGTGCACCATTTACACCGATCACAGGAGTCTCGAGCATATCTTCAAGCAAAAGGAGTTAAACATGCGACAACGCCAATGGGTCGAGCTCTTGAATGATTATGAATACGCTATCAAATACCACCCGGGCAAAGCCAATGTTGTGGCCGACGCCCTCAGTCGAAAGGATACTACACCTAAGCGCGTGCGAGCGTTACAACTTACCATCCAATCTAGTCTTCCTACTCAGATACGAGATGCTCAGGTTGAAGCATTAAAAGTAGAGAACATCACGGCGGAGTCCCTACGAGGATCAAGGAAACAGTTAGAACAAAAGGAAGACGGCGCCTACTTTGTAAACGGGCGCATCTGGGTTCCACTCTATGGTAATCTACGTGAGCTTGTGATGGATGAAGCGCACAAGTCTCGTTACTCAGTACATCCTGGTTCGGATAAGGTGTACCAAGACTTAAAAACTACATACAGGTGGCCTAGTATGAAGGCCAACATAGCAACCTACGTCAGTAAATGCTTGACTTGTGCTAGGGTCAAGGTCGAATATCAGAAACCATCAGGCCTACTCCAACAACCAGAGATCCCGACATGGAAATGGGAGCAAATTTCCATGGATTTCGTTACTGGCCTGCCTAGATCTCAACGCGGAAATGACACTATTTGGGTGATAGTGGATCGATTGACTAAGTATGCACACTTCTTGGCTATCAAGGAAACTGACAAGTTTTCTACTCTAGCAGACATCTACCTAAAGGAAGTAGTATCAAGGCACGGAGTGCCAACCTCCATCATTTCTGATCGTGACTCACGTTTTACATCTGAATTGTGGCAAGCTATGCACAAGTCCTTTGGTTCTCGATTAGACATGAGCACAACATATCATCCACAGACAGATGGGCAATCTGAACGCACCATCCAAACCCTTGAAGACATGCTTCGGGCATGTGTAATCGACTTTGGTAATGGCTGGGAAAAACACCTCCCGTTAGTGGAGTTTTCGTATAACAACAGTTACCACACCAGTATCCAGGCCGCTCCGTTCGAGGCATTGTACGGACGGAAGTGCCGATCACCTCTTTGTTGGGCAGAGGTTGGCGACAGTCAAATCACTGGCCCAGAACTTGTAGTAGATACGACTGAGAAGATTGCTCAGATACGACAACGAATGGCGGCAGCTCGTGACCGTCAGAAAAGCTACGCTGATAAGCGCAGGAAACCACTCGAGTTCCAGGTTGGAGATCGAGTGCTACTTAAAGTCTCACCTTGGAAAGGTGTAGTTCGTTTTGGGAAACGAGGCAAACTCAATCCGCGTTATGTTGGACCCTTCGAAATCATTGAGAAAATTGGCAACGTGGCCTACAAGCTGAATCTACCAGCAGAACTCAGCGGAATTCACAATGTTTTCCATGTGTCGAATCTGAAGAAGTGTCTGTCAGATGAGACCCTCATAGTTCCTCTCAAGGAGCTCACTATCGACGATCAGCTGCGATTCGTCGAGGAACCAGTAGAGATTACTGATCGAGATGTTAAGGTTCTCAAGCGTACCAGAATACCTCTTGTTCGAGTTCGTTGGAACTCCCGTCGTGGCCCAGAGTATACCTAGGAACGAGAAGACCAAATGAAACTCAAGTATCCCCAGTTGTTTAAGAAAAGTGCAACCAATACTGAGGCTGAAGCTACTGCAGAATTTCAGGACGAAATTCCAAACCAACAGGGGGATGATGTGACACCCCACCCCAGGAAAAAAAACCAGTAAACCACGCAACTTAACTAGCTTCCTCAGTAACCACGCGCTAAATTTCGGGACGGAATTTTCTTAACAGGGGGAGAATGTGACAACCCTCGTAATTACATGTATCCGTATGATTAATTAATATTAAATTGTGCTTATTGATTGTGCAGAAAATTGACTAAATGGTCCTGAATGTTTTCCTAAATGTTGGGAATTAAAAGTGTTACAAATAGTTACATAAAAGACACTATACGGAATAACCTAGCACTTTAACGAAACGGTATCTAACCGAACAACCGGACATTACCCGGGACACCAAAATATTGCAAGAAACATTGTTGTATTATTTTTGGACTAGTTATGGTCCCCGTACACCATAACACCCACTAGAATATCTACTAACTAACATATGTAACCATATACTTGAAATTGAATTACTAACTAACTATTTACCATCAAATTTACAATTAACCCCCCCCCCCTTTGATGATTTACGGCCGACAAGGGACCCACCAAGATCACCATCATACTCTAGATTTTATTTCTTTAGATCTTGCTTGCTTGTGTTGACAAAATATTGTAAGGGAAAGATTATATGTATGGTTCCCTAGATCTTCCATATCATTTCATAATCTTCTCAAGATCACACCACATCCCTCAACTTCTCTCTCTCCCTCTCAGCTCACTCTAAGGCCGCCGCCACCACCACCATACAACCACCATATCCATCCACTTTCAAGCTCCATTCAAGTATTAGAATATGTCTTGTGAAGGTTGAAGCTTGAAGAACTTGAAGGAACTTCATACATTGCTTTCATTCACCATCTTCTTCATCATTTTCTCTAGTGATCTTCCCTAGCTTTAAGCTAGTTGTAAGCTTCTTGTTAACTCTTGGTTACTTCCTATTTTTAGTAGTTAAAGGATGTATTATGATGAAATAATGCTAGTATGATGTTGTCTTGTTTATGATGGTTACTTGATGAAAACTTGTACTCTAGAAATCTGATATGAACGATGGTACTTGACATGATAAATCTGAGTTAAATAAACAATAACCTGCTGCAAGTGATGTTAAATGTCGTTGTTGATCACTAGGCATGTTAACGGAACAAATAGAACTTGAGTTAGAGCGCTATAAGCTGAAAACAGGAAGCTGTCAAACTGTTACAGCCGCCTTTAGTCGGCTGTAACCGGGTCATAACTTAACGAAAAATTGATTTTCTTGAGTCTATAACGTGTTATTTCGAAATACGGTTCTAATGGCACTGGAATCATAATTTTTGAACTTCGTTTGCTATTTTTAAAGGGTCGTTTTTCACAGCAGCAAAAGCTGCGTTTTTACTGCAGAAAATGCGTGTTATGTTTTTCATCATAACTTGAAATCTGTGTAGAATTAGCTCATGAAATTTATACTGTAGATGACCACTAATGTCTTTGTAATGTTCCAACTGGAATTTCATCAATCGGACTTACGATGAATTTTAAATGAATTATTCCGTGGACTGCTGTCAGAAAGTGACGAATCTGATTGCAGTCCGGTAAATGATTTTTTATAAAATATTAGTAATGAATTGGATCCTGATATTTTTACACAGTAATAGTTGGATTGTTTAAAACATTCTGTAAAAATTTGGGAATTTTTGGAGTAAGTTAACTATTTTATTAAAATACCCGAAAACAGTCCAGTTTTGGATGTTCAAGCTGAAACAATATAACAAGTGATTTGCATGTCTAAATGTCGGTTATGTTATCCGATAATGATCTAACGTGTTATATGTCAATGAAAATGTTATGTGCAATATCGTATGCTTGCTCTTGAGTAGCTATAAGTGAAATGTTTATATGGGCGTAAACTATTAAAGTGAGTGCTTGTTGTGTAGTAGATACGTGTAGGAACTTTGTGCTCTATTTGAAACTACTAAATGACTAACTGGTAATCATATTAGGACGTGATTGACCGACCTTGACTGTTAGCTATTTTTTTGAGTCAAACCGAGCAACCAAAGGTGAGTTCACACTCCTTCTAAGGCATGGGATTCCCAGTGGTTGGGAATGGGTTAAAGAACTAAAACGGAACCTGCATATCCTCCTTAGGTAGGATATGTACCGCCATCCTCCATGGGTAAGATGCCAATATTAATCCTGCGTATTCTCGTTGGGTAGAATATGTACGTTCGTCCTCCTTCGGTAGGACAACAACCTTAAACTTACTAGACAAAACTCTATCATTTAGTCCCTTATTTTTATATCGACTTAATCGCTGGGCCAGTGGCGAGCGGGTCATTAGTTAATAGCGCTATTAGGGTTTGACAAACCTCACACTGTGCCGGTAGGACGGGCGTGTACTAATGGATCATGGCAAACAGTCAATGATGATAGACATTAACTTAGGGCACAACTTACTTTCATCAGTAGTCGATATGGTAACGGTCTAGTGGTTCACATGGGGAAGCCCCCACTGATTATGGATATGGTTTGGGGAAAAACAAAGATACTGGTTAACTTGTGGTTTATGAAACAACTTATGGTTTCCAAAACAAACCTTAAAACTAAACAACCAACTGTGAACTCGCTCAACTTTGTTGTTGACTCCTTGTTACATGCCTTGCAGGTCGTTAGATGCTTATGGAGCTCGCACAGGGAGGAGTAGTCGTTGTGGGACATGGACTGTTGAGTCTCATGTCAAATTTTAAACTTTATGAACTTATTACTTATGTTTGGGTCTTACAATTTATGCTTCCGCTGTTAACTTAAAGTTGGTTACTTTCTTTTGGTCACCAATTATATTGTGGTTGGCTTTATTTACTTAATTGCGTTGTTCAATATGATTGGTGGCTTTATCCTGGTCATGTCACGCCTCCAAGCAGTGATACTCCGCTTGTTGATTTTTGGGGGTGTGACAGCCAGCCCCTTGGCTCTCCCAGATGCTTGGAAACCCGACCTCCACCCGCCCGAATGCACGACAGTAAAATAATCGGTAAAACCTCATCTCTAATCCAAGACGAACTGGTGCCACCCGTATTCGCCATTCACCTGGATGCCGCGCAAAATAATAGGGAGAGTGGGAGTCAAACCTGGGTCACAAGGAACACCAAGTTTTTCCCCAACCACTCCACCACTACCTCATTGGCAAGAAATTAGGGAGGTTGAGATTTTTTGAACTTTTATAATGATTATAAATATGTTTTTTTTTCTAATCTAAATGTATAGTTTAGTAATCAGGTAAACGTAGATGTTGTAAATAAACTTTTTGGAGATGAAATTGTTTTTGTATCTATACTATCTATAATAGGAGATTATGAGCTGATGTAAATCTGCTTACGTGTCAATTTCTAAGCTATGCCACATGTACTCGCTGATGTCATAATTCCTTTTTGTATATGTATATCAATTAATATATTAAAAATTAAAAATACCCTTATATAAGGGATCTAAATTTTGAGCGGCCAGATCACTTCCAAAATTTTGAAATTCAAAACCTCTAAAAATCTGCCTCCATATCTGGCGATTCTCATTCTTGTCCGCCTCCATCTCTGGCGATTCTCATTCTTATCTATCGCTGGAATCATCTCTGGAAGTCGACCCCAATCACCAACGTTTATGGGTTTGCAGATCTTGAAAACACGCAGATGCTTTGAAGTTCGAATTCGATTTTAGGGTTTTTTAAGATGCACATCTGACTAGATCTAGGGTTACCATCACAGGTATATGTTTATCATAACTGATTATGGTTTTGTATTTCATATTATTTGGTCTTAATCTATCTCCAACGGCTTCATCTTCTTCAATAACCTTCAATCAAACTGAAAACCTAGAGTCTTTATCCGGCATCTGAAGCAGCGAGTTCCGTTAGGGTTTTATATGTATAGTTCGTACTGCTTGCAGTACGATTTTAGCAGATTCTGAACTCAATTGGTACGTATTTATGGTTTTTCTCAGTGTTTTGTTTGATTGTTGTGATTTGGATTCGTGATTGTTCAATTGAGTCAATCACAGTGCTCGATTGTGCTGATTAGATCTACAACGTTTCTGTAGGTAGATTATATTTATTACTGTTAACTAGAGTGCTTTTTATGTATAGTGTGTACTGATTGGAGTGGAGTTTTAGCAGATTTTGAAGTTAATTAGTATGTATCCATGGTTTTCCCCAATTTTTTGTTCGGTTGCTGTGATTTGGATTCGTTTGATTATTCAACGTACAATCTTTCTCATCTTCATTTTTTTAACATCCATATAAACCCTAATTTTGTAACCAGTATGAATTTTCTGTATGTTTGATTCCAGGAAAATTGTTTTTTTTCTCCGGATAGTGTGACTTCGCTTCCATGGGATGATCGAAAATCGGAATCGGTGGCTAGGATGAAAAGAACGAAGGTATGTAACTAAATCGACGGTAACCCGTGTGATTTCATTATTTTGTTGTTTATTTGATTCTTAATTCTTTGTAATTTTGTATATCATGTGTTTTGATCGATAGGGAATTTGGCGATTTCGAAGAACAGTTCACGGTATCTCTTACATCAACGGTATGTTTATAGTCTACTTTTTATATAAAGAATCAATGTTTTTTTTTTTTGTTATCGTTTAAATAATGGTCTGCATGTTTGATTTGGATATGTTTTTTTGAAGTTATTTAATTTGTTTCGTTGATGTTTGTAGTATTAAAATGGTTATATCTTCATCTTCTACATTCTTTAACTCTAATATTTGTTCTTTTTGAAGTATTATGACCGAATTATTATTAGGATTTATTAAAATCAAGAAGTTTTTTAGGATTCTAAAAAGTACTTTCATCTGTTTCAGTGATTCCGATTGTACAATTTTTGTTGATTCTCCGATATGCTTAACATGTCCAGGTCAGTATCTCCGATATTTGCTCCTTTACCGCCCGAGTAGCCAACAATAGTTGATAATCTTAGCGTCTCACTTACTATGCTCCTTTCATTTAGATTGAGATGTTTTTGTTTCTTTACTTAATTTAATCGAATGTTTATTGATGATACACTCCATCTCTCCGTCTATGCTCTTCGCTATTTCTCTCCTTCACAGAGTGGGTGGTTGTTCAAATCGATTGTAAGCAGGTTCGTTTCTAACCGATTTGGTGTTATTGTGAGTCCTATTTATCCGATTGAATTGTATTCTTAGTTTTAATGTAACCTTTATGTACTTTTTTTTTCGTGTGAGTTTTGAAGGCCAAATGAAAGTGACTGATTATGTTGGTATGGTGAAGTTTTTAGTTTAAATAAACTGATGTTAGTGTATTTTGTTTAATCTCAGCTCCTTTATATAAAATTTTGATAAAAATGTGACAATTTTGCAGGTTAAGTTTGGGGAAACACGCTGGTGCTTCAATAAAAATATTATCAACCTGTGTTAAAGGTAAAAAGTGTAAGTTTTTATATGTATTTTACTTTTCAAAGTTTATGGTGGTTGTTTAGATTTAATTTAAGCAAAGGGAGAATGGTGTAGGGAGCTCTAATAAGCAAAGGGAGAATGGTGTAGGGAGCTCTAATAAGCAAAGGGTGAATGGTGTTGGTGGAGCTTGTATTATTCAGATGGAACGATGAAGCACTATGTTGTCTTGCAGTGATCCAAACAACAACCATAAGGTATTCATAAAGGTACATACTTTACCTGTTAGGATGAAGATCAATACCTATCTTATTCATTCAGTATAATATTCAGCAAACATAAGGTATATATTTATTTTTTAGGATTAAGTAAGATATTCACTAAAAAGACTTGCTAAAAATGATGCTTCTCGAGCTAATGTCCATCATCTTGAAGGTAAATGGAAAAAAGATGGTGGTTTAATTTCATTTCCTAATTATACGCTCTAATTATCCTCCATTCTTTTTTGTTATCCCGTCATCATCAGATATGCAAGTCAATCAAGACCAGTCTTTTACAAAATTAACATTCTCTTCAATCTCGCATCTTCGCAATGCCTACAGTCTCACATGGTCGGCCTGCCCTTTATGCCCTACAGTCTCACATGCCTACAAAATTATACGTTCTAGAATGAAGAAGGGAATAAAAGGGTCTGGTATACAGCTGTGGCTAAATGGTTTTGTTAAATTAGTTGTCATCTTTACCTCTTAAATTACTGTCGAGATGATGTCAAATTAGTATTAATTAAATTAAGTTTGTTTCAGGAGTAAATCAGTTGGTTCTTTCCGTTTTGAAAGTTTTTTGATAAACTAATTTCAACAAGAAGATGACAAAGCAATATTATATATTATTTTGAAATTGATTTTTAATACATAAATAAGTTAGCCACCAAAGTTAATTCCTACTACAAGTCCATGAATTTATTCTATATTATTATTAAGATTCATTAATTTATAAACTTTCAATATATGTGGAGCTAAATGTTCTGTAGCCAGGCAAGCAAGGAGGAGGTGGATACCAGGTTAATATTTGTTGGCAATGTAAGCACAAACAACTCTTACCTTTATCCATATTTTACTTATTATTATTTTTGAAGCTATCTCTATCATTTGTAATTTCTACATAGTAAGCACAAACAACTGTTATCTTTATTTTAGTTACAGTGATCTTTATCCATATTTTCTAAACGTCGTACTCAAATCTTTGTAGAGTGATGTGTCGTGACTGGTTCCAATTGAGTTTGAAAGAAGGTCTTACCTTTTCCGTGATCAAGTAAGCACATGCTTTTTAGTTATAACTTTATAAAGATGTTGTTTTTAAATATAAAAAATATAAGTTTTTTACGGTTAACACACGTTTCAGAAGTTTTCATCGGATATGGGAAGCTGTACAGTCAAGCGGATATGTGATATTTCATTATTGATAATTGTGTGTGCTAATTGATTACATTATTTGTATTTAAGTCATGCAGTTAAGCTTTTGGAAGTATTTTTGATCTGTTTTTAAGCGTTGTGTTATGCACAGGTCTGTTTTATGTTTTGAAAACCTCTGTTTGTTATGAACAGATGTTAGAAAATTAAACAGTGGTTGATACATCTGTTGGGATAAAATCAATGTTTTGTGGAGAAAACAGTGGTTGGAACCACTGTTGGGTTAAAACAGTGGTTTGAAACCATTGTTTGGTTAAAACAGTGGTTTGAAACCACTGTTTGGTTAAAACAGTGGTTTGAAACCACTGTTTGGTTTGAAACATGTATTTGGCAAAGGTCTGTTTTATGTTTTGAAAACCTCTGTTCGTTATGAACAGATGTTGGAAAATTAAACAGTTGTTGATACATCTGTTGACTTTGGTCAACAGTTGGTTGAAACCACTGTTGGGATAAAATCAATGTTTTGTGGAGAAAACAGTGGTTGGAACCACTGTTGGGTTAAAACAGTGATTTGAAACCATTGTTGGGTTAAAACAGTGGTTTCAAACCACTGTTGGGTTAGAACAATGTTTTTTAGAGAAAACAGATGTTTGAAATTGTTGGATTTCGGAATTCGAACAGGTTTACAGGGCGTGTGAGTTACTGTTCTAAACAAAACTTAATTGTTTGTTTGGTGGTTAATTTTAGGTGGAAGAGAAAATCGACCAGGTTCGGATGTCTTTGAGCTCACAGGGAATGTGATTAAAATGATGTCGGATTTTCTGAAGTCGGCGATGGATGTGGCAATGCCAGTGTTGAAGCAGGCCGGAGGAGAGGCGGTGAAGATTGCTACACCGATGATTACAGAGGCATCAAAGGAAGCACAAGAAGCGATTCAGGTTAATTTTTATTTGATTCTGAGTTTTTGTCAATTCTTAAGTGAATATAACTTAATTTGTTTGTTAACAAGCTAATTTTTGTCAATTCTTAAGTATTTTGTTAACAAGAAGCGATTCAGGTTAATTTTTGTCAATTCTTAAGGATTTTAAGCGATTCAGGAGGGTTGTCAAAAAGGTAACACTAATAGTAACTGTCTTAGGTAATCAGTTTACTTCCTCTACTTCCTGAAGTTGTAATCTTTTTTAATGTTATATTCTGGGTTTTCTTTGTTCTAACAATGTATGGTTTTTTGTTTGTTTTACCTATGATATACACTCCTTTGGGCTGGGTAATAGGCTCGGGTCAAAAGGTTAATTTTTAGTGTAGGTCAATAAGTTTTAACAAAGAATGGGAAGCACTCGGAGGTTATGGGCTGGAAAAAGTAAGCATTTTAATGAGGAAGCTGATGTGGTGGATCAGTTAAGTTAAATACACCGGCTTAGACCTCAAAGAAATACTGGGTGGTTGAGGGATCTTGATATTTCTTTGGAGCCATTAATGATTTTGGAAAGAAAACGAAAAGCAAAATTAATGGTTTGTTTAGATAAATAGGTTGCACTGGTCCTGTTCATGTTACATGATATTAACTGTGTCGCCAGGTTGAACTTATGAATGTCTTTGATACAACTCGCCAAACCGAAACCTAAAGCATGCCTATTTATCAAGTTGGACCTTTGATGGTTATGTGGTAAGTGTTAAATAATGATGTTTTTTGTTTAGAGGGTGTTTGGAGTTGCTTATTCTGCATATTTAAAAAATAATAAGCAGTTTTAATAAGGAATTCTAAATACCCTTTTAAAGCTCATAATCACAAGTAATATATTAGGATTTAATCTTTGATGTATCTAATATCCACATATATAAAGTGTGTTCTTCTCGTCTTTTTTTGCAGGCCATTATTACAATGTAGAACTTCCAGCAATGCTGCCACATTTCACCCCAAGATGGACCTTAGGTTGGACCTTGGGCTAAGAAAGAAGGAAAATCAACAATTGCGATTTCCTCTTCTACTTCCTCCATGTCCACTGCTACTACTTTGGCAGATCCCCCTCAATCGCTTCTTAAGCAGATCTACTTAAGCTCTCTATAAAAAAGTTTCTATGTGAATTTCAATTAGAAAACCATTTGAAGGGTTTGAATGTTGTTACTTAAAAAAATTATGCTTATGTATTCTTAGATTTTAAATATAGCGTTAAGTATAATATATATTTTTTTACTTCTTTTGATTGGCATTCCTTTGTCAAGTTTGCTGGTTAAGCTTTACGTATCACATGGTTTGCTGGGTTATGTTTTGGCAGAGTTACTACTGGTGACATGTATGTGGCAATTTTATGTTTGGTGATCATTTTTAGGTTTCTTATGGATTTGATTAAGAAATTAATTTATTTAAGATTGTAGCAATATAGTGTGGGCTACAATAAAAAAGAAATTGAATTCCCACTAAAATTTAAAAGAAGTTAGCTTAAATGTAACGTACCTGACATTTCTAAGGATAATTCCTCCTAAATCTTATTCAAGAAATTGGATTCCCCTAAAATAATATCACAATCTTAATCATATTTGACAAAACAATTATCGATAGAAAGTTCGAGTTGAACTGGAACAATGCATGTATTAGTGATATACCCTTATATTATAAAAAGGGACAAAACAATTATCGATAGAAAGTTCGACTTAAAAATGAAACTTTATTAAGTTATAATGCGATTAGACGATAGAATATAAATATATATATATACACACACACTAAACTAAATGTAAGACTGTTAAAATGCCATATAATTGAAATAATTGAACTGTGTGAGTTTATATTTTATTCCTGAGTTTATATCTTATTTATATGAAGCGTGTTCAATTCGTAAACGGTTTTAAGAGACTATTGTGCATGAAAATGATGATTGATAAGGCGATAAGTATGCTTTTGGCTACTATAGCATATGATGTCACTTTCGCACATTAAAGAAATGTATCAGCTGGTAGCTAGAAGTAAATTATTGTGGGAAGGGAAAGAAGATACTAATGAGTTTCAAAATGTTGTTTATGTACCTTTTATTATTGAAAACTAAATTTTCCTAACCCGGGATGTTCCCGGGTGATAGCCTAATGAGTTTCAAAATGTTGTTTATGGGCCAAATAAGACTGTTTTTAATGAAAGTTTGTGCATTGGTTATTATAGTTATTATAATACTAACACATACTGTCTTTAACATTATTTTATAAAGATATAGAACTAAAGAGCAAAATTTAAATGATATATTATAATCTGTTTTTTAGTATTTGATTTCGATTATTATTAAACCTACCCGTGTGGTTACACGGGTCCTACAACTAGTAAATAATAATATCAGATGGGAGTCTGTCTTTGATTCGATTATTATTGTCGTGATTTTATGGTTTTCTAGTAGAAAGTTTAAATTTAAAGTTATCTCGACCGAATGGTTAAGAAACGCATAATTTGTTTCGATTGTACCCTGACTTGTTTTTCCTAGTCAGTGAGATAGTTTATAAATTTTTGATCCTTAGAAAAGAAGATTGATTTAATGTTCTTGAAACTATTATATATGATTCTAAGATTCATAATTTAATTGTGTGTTGGATAATGTCTCATGTCCAAAGGTATATGAATGTAAAGTCTTTAGAGCATTCACATCTTTTTTATCTTCTTCTATCCTATAATTTAACTAATTTTTATTTGTATAATTTATCTCCTATTTCAAAAAACCTCCCACATCCCATTTATCATATATATCTTTATATCTTTTTATTATGTCCCGCTTGCAGTGTACACATAATAATGTATATATGTGTGGGCCCTTGGGGGTAAAAGTGAAATTGTACTAATTTTAACGTTATTTTACTAATTTCGTGAAAATAACGTTAAAAAGCGGCGGACTTTTAATCATGCATCATGTGGTGGCGTTGATAGCCGAAAGACAAAAGGGTAGATGCACTAATCGGCTTTTGTCCCGATTGTTGAGTGTTATGTGTCTTATGTCCAAGGCTTGATACAAAACTACTATTGAGCTGGGGGTCTCACCGGAAGTAGCCTCTCTATTTCTACGGGTAGAGGTAAGATTGTCTACATTTTACCCTCCTCAGATCCTACCTTAGTTTTGCTATTGGTGGGATTTACTGAGTATGATGATGATGATGATGATGATGATGATGATCTTTATAGCTTTTTATTATTTTTTCTCTTTCTTTTTTTGTTGTTTATTTCTCTTTTTATATACACGTACATACGTACGTGTGTGTGTTCGCGCGTGTGTCTGTGTTCACGTGCGTGGGTGTGTGAGAGAGAGATTATATAGGGGTGGATAATAGCTTTTTAAATTTGGGGCGAATGAGTGGGGTTTTGTTAAATCATAAGGGGGTGTAGATAAAGATAGTTGATGAGATGTGGTGATGTTTTTGATAAATTTTAACTAAATATCATACTTTTTAAAATGGATCTCTTATTTTAAAAACTTTCTACATCCCATCCACTATATCTATCTATATATTTTTTTTTTCTTTTTATTATTTATCAATCTTCATATATATGGCAATGATACATTGAAAACCTTGGTGAGTAAAGAAAATTAAGGAAACCTCGTCTCCATCATCCATTCAACTAATCTATGGTGGAGATTGATCAGGTACAAAAAAGTGTTTTTCAAAATTGCAACAGTTTGACAAAAAGGTGTAACACCTATCTCCTTGCTTGACACAAAAGTGTAACATGTATGTAATTGTTACTTTAAAAACTTCCTATAAAAATGTAACATATTGTTACGTGCACTAAAAACTAAAAAACTTTTGTACATTCTGAAAAAAAAAACCGAAAATTGTAACATGTGAAGTTCATTTTTTTTTTTGAAAAAACTGCTATCAAAACCCATTATAAGTGTAACAGGTAAAGTTCAAAAAAATGTAATGCTGAAAATTGTAACACATTCTCTATCTCCTTTGACACGAAAAGTGTAACGGTGCCAGAAAAGTGTGACAGCCAAAAAGTGTAACACGTGTCATGTTCTAGGGGTGTCAAAATGAGTCGATAACTTGAGGTTTAAACTATCCATTGATGGTGATTTGATTTGATTTGATATGTATACAGAGGAATAGAGGGTGGTATAGGGGCATATAGAAAGTAGTCACGCATATATACAAATGTATAGTAGATGGTATACGGTAGTATAGACTGTGTTTTAACTAGATCCAATTAAATCTGCGGTATTCACTGTAGATTCTCTTACTTGCTTTAGTAGTTGGCAAAGGCTTAACAATTACAGAGCTACCTCACGTCTCTTAATGACAAGTAGTAGAAACACGTGTCAGAATATGCAAGTTTAAACATACCCATTCAAAACATGTTGGTTTGGGTCAAAATGGGTTTTGCTCAAAATAAGTTCGGGTCAAAATGGGTTTTGTTCAAAATAGGTTTTTGTTAAAATGGGTTCTTATCAAAATAGATTCAAGTTAAAACGGGTCGATTTAAAAATGTTCAAGAATAATATGTGTAAGGACCTTATCTGAGACTTTTGATTTCAAACGAAAACCTAGGTGAGCTCCCCGAGGGTTGGTGATCTTACACCAAAAACTCTCATAAGTGTTTGCACATACACACTAAACTAGAGCCCTCGAATTTTTAGGTGTAGATCAAGAACTAGGCACTTCACCCAAAGGGTGAGAGGGGCACTCCCCTCTTAGGGGAGTCCCCTCTCTTACACATACCCAATCAGGTTATGCCATGTCAACTCCCCTCTTAACTCCCCTCACACTCTCAATTTGATGGCGGCACTCCCCTCTTAGGGGACTTGCTTTTTTTTATTATTTGTTGTAATTATGCATGTTTATAAATTAAATAAATATTAATAAAAATTAAATAAAATTTAATAAAAAACATTTCATTAAATTAAAAATAAAAATTACATTCAAACTAGAAAATAAAAATTATATCGCAATACTACATAAAAATTTTAGAAATTGCACGGCCACCCGTACTTGTTAGCGATCTCGCGCTTTCGGGTGAGGATGAACGGCAACATTTCCGGCGGAGCATCGTCGTGCAGCTGGAGGAATGTTTTCATATCTCGATCGTGCGTGTAGTTTCTCATCGTCTCGCGTTGTTCCGTTATGAGCTCGCGAGCCTCCGACTCTCTTTTCTTCCTCAATTCACTCGCGTGCTTCGCTTCTTTCATGGCGGTGTACTCTTTGAATTGTGCCGCCAACTCGGCCGAGCCCTCGGACGATGTCGCTTGACGCTTGTCTCGCCGTTGTGTTCTTTGTGGCGAGGGGTCTTCGTTCATATCGGGTATGGAAGGGTCCATGTCAACGGGCTTTCTTTTTTGTGCCGAACCTTCCCCTTCCTCACCCAACAATGGGACTTGGGCCCATTTGTCGTGTTTTCGAACGACCTCCCATGCCTCGACATGTTGAAAACCGCTCGGATATCTATCTTTAAAATCGTTTAAAGCGACTTTCATCACGTTGATATCGCTACACCCGTTTCCTCGTGTGCGATCCTACATATTATAAAATAACAAGTGTTAAAAACATATGAACTTAGTAAACAAAATTAAAAAATATAATAGGTTATAAAATATATTTTTTACCGCTTGTTGGTATAGGCCGTTGAAAAAGTTTATTTTCGTCATCATCGGGGTCCATTTAGACCGTACTTGATGCATGGTCCGACTACTTCCACCAACGGTGGCGTTATAATGATCTAAAATCTTACGCCAAAAACTATCGCGGTTTTGTTGATTGCCCTTCTTTTTGTTGCTAGAGCAATGTACACACACCTTCGCCAACGCCTCTTCTTGGTCTTTTGTCCATTTTTGGCTCTCCATTTTCCCTTTTTCTCCCGAGCGTCATCTTCTTCGTTGCCGGCGTCTTCATCCACATTATATTCATCGTCGCCGGTGTCATCTTCATAGTCGCCCAAATTTTGAGTTTCGGGCACCACTTCCTCGTCCTCGTGAATAGGTAGAGGACGTTCTCATGTAGATGGAACTTGTGGGGAACGAAAACCATACGGGTCGAAGGCGGGGGATTGAGGAGGATCCATTGATAACAAATTTTGAAAATAGCCGAAAGTGGGTTGTGGTTGGGTGTTGTAAAAGGAGGGGTGTGAAGGTTGTTGGTAAAAAAACGGGGGTTGTGAAGTATATCCGAAAGGGGGTTGTGGTTGTGCACTTGCACCGCTCGAACCACCACGAGACGGTTGCGAGCCCCGTCCCTTAGTTTTTTTCTTGGCTTCGCGGGGTTGGTTCTCCATTGCTCGGTTTGGCTTTTGTTGTATTTGATAGATTTTTAGAGTATAAAAGTTTGAGAATGGTGGGTGTGGTAAAAAATTAGATTGAAGTTGGTTATTTATATTAGTTTAAATTGAATTTTTTTTTTTGTGAAGTATATCCGAAAGGGGGTTGTGGTTGTGCACTTGCACCGCTCGAACCACCACGAGACGGTTGCGAGCCCCGTCCCTTAGTTTTTTTCTTGGCTTCGCGGGGTTGGTTCTCCATTGCTCGGTTTGGCTTTTGTTGTATTTGATAGATTTTTAGAGTATAAAAGTTTGAGAATGGTGGGTGTGGTAAAAAATTAGATTGAAGTTGGTTATTTATATTAGTTTAAATTGAATTTTTTTTTTTAAATATTACCGTTGCCCAACGTTCACCCTCGATCCTTGTGCAATTTCTTGTGCGGTGAACATACACCGATCTTGCTCCCCGAATTGCCTCACCGCGATGATGGCGGCGGTGTTCCCGCTCGGAGACTGGGGTCACCGCTTGCCTCCCCGCATGGTGCCCCGTATACCCTAAGTACATACTCTACTGAAGTACGCGCTTCACCTAAGTACATGTTTCATCACCTCATGGATGCTCTTCCAAGTTACGCTTCACCATAACCACTCACTTCTAAAGTGTGCGCATCACCATATGCGATCACTTTTCATTTGCTAATCACAAGTCATAAATTAAGTCCATAGAGTCTCTTCCTTTACTTATGATTACAAATCTCTTATTAGTCACGTTCTATTCATATTCTCGGACAATTTTCTATGGAATTTCTATATAGGACAATAATTTTTATTTTTTTTAATTTCATCCGAACTTTAAAAAAAACTGAATACATAGCCTATTATTCTTTTAATGTTTCAATATAAATTTTGTTGAAAACGAAAGTGTATTAAAATTATATCGTTTTTGGTATCATATGTTACAACAAGTGCCGATACTGATACTGTATCATTATCGTGGCGTATTGAATTAATATCAAAATCGGTACTGGTATCCAGTAAGTGTATTCGTTTTTATGGTCAATCGTTGTAAGACACGTGTTAATATATTTTTGAGCATATCATGATTTTGTTTTTCTAGGTTGATATAGCAAGTGCCAATGCCGTAACTAACCATACTGGTATTGACCTCTCGCCACATCGCCCGAAGGAATCACACCGTTTAAACTCTCACAAAATTTAGTTCAGTCCACACACATATTAGGCCATGTGCTCTTGTATCGTATGCCTCATAGATTGTACATATTCTTTTTACAAAACTCCATTTAAAAAAACCTTCAAAATTCTCTCTTTAAGGTTTTCTGGTGTGACACAACGCCCCCCGCCACCTCAGCTGGGTGGCGCCCCCAACACCAGCCCTCATCTACCATGGAGGGGTGCTATCGTTGCCTCCACCATGCTGCTAGTGAACACTAAAGAGGGAGAGGGTGGGAGCACTTTCAAGCAAGCATTCAATTTTTTTTTCTAATTTCTTTTTTCTTTTTTTTTTATATAGTTAATGAGGCTTAACAACAAAGATTTTCATTTACGTGTCATTTATATCAGGGCCGTCTCCGAAAATCACATAAATTTTTTTGGCCCCTCGCGAAATAAAAATATTGGGCCCTATTCGCAAGTCTTCTTACATTCAAATAATCAAAGTCTAAACATTAATTTCTAAACGTTGGCAAATTGGGCCACAAAATCACAAATACAAAATTCTGAAAAGGCTCAAAAATGTTTTGAGTTCATAAATCCAGGCTCGTTAAGATTTTTTTCTTAAAACATACAATTTTTTTAGATAGATATATATATATATATATATATATATATATATATATATATATATATATATATATATATATATGAAAGAAATTTTAAAAAAATTTTTGTGCCCTATTTTTTCTTTTATTTTTGTTCGCCCACCCGGCACTTGCACTGAGCCGGCCCTGAACTTACACAATTATTTTAACATAAATAAAACAATTTGTGTAACAATATCATATATTAATTTTAATAGTAAATAATGCACTCCAATTTATTAAATGAAACAAAAAAAAAAATGAAAAAAACATCAAGTCTCGAACTAGGGACTCCTTTAGTAATGGGCTTTAGGGCCTAATGTCACGGAGTATACTTTTGACTCACATGTAGCGACTTAGACTCGATCTAAGTTAAGCTTTTGTGCCCAACGATAATAATGTTTTGTAGGGATCAAGTGATGATTACAAGTGTTGCTTTCAAATAAACAACTTAGTATTGATTACAAGAGAGTTTGCAAGAGTGGGTTACAAGTACAAGTATGTAAACTTGCTATGATGTTGGGTGATCTCCAAAAGAGATCCCATCACCTATTTATACTAGTCTTAAGCTAGTTCTAGAGAATTCTTCATCTAGAGATTTCCTTACATAATATCTTGGATATTTCTAGGCTGATTTTTATGGGTTATTCTAGAGAATTCTATGGCCTAGAATGATCTAGATGATCCTTGCATCATCCTTGAAAGTTCTAGCAATCTTCCAGCCCATTCTAGCCCCTTCAAAGCTGATCTAGAATGTTCCGATGGTGTCGAGAAGTTCCAGTAACTTGTAGGCCGTTCCGGAAACTTCCGGGCAGCCCTAGACACCTCTTTAGTGTTCCGGAATCTTCCGGAACTTGCGAAAAAAGTTTTGTATTTAGGCGGATCGTGACATTCTCCCCCACCTAAATTCACGACGCCCTCGTCGTGTCGCTTACGTGGTTGTTGCTTTGTTCTCACAATCTGCATGGCGGATAAGGTTTTGCCTCGGTGCCTTGTATCCGTCTCCATGGGTGACGTGTGAACCTCCTTGTCCTTGATGAGGTACAAGGTGTTGAGGAATGCATCGGGGATGGCGTTGGACCTATCGAAGAATGCCAACCCAAGCACAATTTTGTAGTCGTCCATGGGAACGACTGAGAAAGTAATTTTACCCTTCCATGTCCCGATCTTGGCTTTGGCGTCATAGGTTACGCCTTCAATTGACTTAGGTTCCCCGCCAACAGCCTTCATCATTAGTCCTTCTTTGGTAGTGATCCGCAAACCAAGTCTTTTGGCCTCGTCCCGGGTAATGAAATTGTGACTGGCTCCGGTATCGATTAAGGCTTTTGCTTGTTCTCCGTTAATCTCAAGAGTTACGAACCGAAGACCTTTTGGCTCTCCATTTGAATGACTAACCTTGGCTTTTCTCGAGGGGTCATGAACCATTTTTAATGGCTTCCTTTGGGTTAGACTTAAAGCATTGAGGACTTGAAGTTGCATTGCTCCTAGACGAGCCTCCTCGCTACCCTCGGCTTCATTATCTTCAGTCCTAATGAGGGCTGTTAACTTAGACTTCTTTGGACAATCGCGTGCATCGTGCGGGCCTTCGCAAATGAAGCATCCTCTCCTTGCGGACTGGTTGTTATTATATCTTGGGGGTTTTGGACCTTCAGTCCTTCGAGTGTAACTTGGTTTTGCTCCCCCACCTATGTCGTCATCAGGTTCTTCGACAACGGGTTTAGTTGGGCGTTTTTCCTTAAGATCGATCAAGCTTTCAGCTATGGCGATTGCTGTAGCTAAATCTTGAACGTTGCGACGGTCTAATTCTGTTCTAGCCCAATATTGTAACCCGTCGAGGAAGTAGAAAAGGGAATCCTTTTCCGATAGATCGGAGATTTCAAGGACAAGTGTTGTGAATTCTTTGACATAGTCCTTAAGGGTTCCGGTATGCTTGAGCTTTCTCAATTTGCTCCTAGCTTCGTGCTCAGCATTGACCGGGTAAAATTGTTTCTTTAGTTCTTGGACAAATTCTGCCCAAGTGTTAATAGTGCACGTACCTTTGGTGATGTCTGTGTATCGACGTCTCCACCATAGTGCAGCCGTATCTTTTAGGTACATGCTGGCCGTTTTGATTTTGGTGGCATCGTCCTTGATTTGCACTCCACCCAAGTATTGTTCCATCTCCCATACAAAGTCGTCAACCGCTCGTGCTTCTCTTTTGCCAAGGAATGGAGATGGTTTTGGAATCTCGACCCTAGGGGTGAAGAGATCGGTGTTGGCTGAATGCACAACTACTTGCTTATTTTCCTTTACCTTAGCTTCCAGGTCCAAGAAGCTGTGGTGACAATCTCGAATACTATTCTCCACCTCGTTTCGTAGCTTCGACATTTCCTCCTTGAACAATGTCGTAAGCTCGTGGCGCCAAACTCCCATGAGAGACTTGACGTCGTCTTTGAAAGTTTCGAAATTAGTTTCCAACGCTTGTACTCGTTGGAATGCAAGGTCGAGTTGCGCACCCAATTCAGTGACCGCCACCTCGGTGTCACCAATGCGTTTGTCATATGTTGCCTCTCGTTCTTTCTTAGTTGTGCGTCTTTCATCGCCTTTTGTTTCGGTTGCCATCCCGAATGAATCGTCCCGCTCTGATACCACTTGTCACGGAGTATACTTTTGACTCACGTGTAGCGACTTAGACTCGATCTAAGTTAAGCTTTTGTGCCCAACGATAATAAGGTTTTGTAGGGATCAAGTGATGATTACAAGTGTTGCTTTCAAATAAACAACTTAGTATTGATTACAAGAGAGTTTGCAAGAGTGGGTTACAAGTACAAGTATGTAAACTTGCTATGATGTTGGGTGATCTCCAAATGAGATCCCATCACCTATTTATACTAGTCTTAAGCTAGTTCTAGAGAATTCTTCATCTAGAGATTTCCTTACATAATATCTTGGATATTTCTAGGCTGATTTTTATGGGTTATTCTAGAGAATTCCATGGCCTAGAATGATCTAGATGATCCTTGCATCATCCTTGAAAGTTCTAGCAATCTTCCAGCCCATTCTAGCCCCTTCAAAGCTGATCTAGAATGTTCCGATGGTGTCGAGAAGTTCCAGTAACTTGTAGGCCGTTCCGGAAACTTCCGGGCAGCCCTAGACACCTCTTTAGTGTTCCGGAATCTTCCGGAACTCGCGAAAAAAGTTTTGTTTTTAGGCGGATCGTGACACTAAGCTTGGTTAAATTGAAGAAACCAAAAGTATTTGAAGAAAACAGGTCTCTAACTGGGGACTCCTTTAGTAACATACAAGCGGGAAACCATTTGAGCTAAGACAAGATTAACATCTCATTTGAAACTATATATTTTATATACAAAAATAACGATTTCTTTTTTTTATTTTGGACCCTAAAATTTTTTGGGTCCTCTTCGGCAGGGGCGCAGCTTCCTTGGGACAGGAGCCCCCCCCCCCCCCCCCCCCCCCCCGGGAATTGGGAAAAATCGACCCCCCCAAGCTTCGCCAATGCTCTTCGGTGACACACCCTGCACACCCTATAAGCCGGGCCTGACTTATACGGTGCGATAAAACCTCCTAAAAGCTTTATCTCACACTATCTCCAACTGATGCATAAACAATTTGTTTCCTCTTGTGACAAATTGTTTTATCCCACACTATATAGGTTTATCCCAACGACAAAAGATCAAATACAAATAATCTTAACATACTAAACATAGAAATTGAAGGAAAACTCAAAAAGACAAGGTGGCATTTTAGTAATTACCACCAACTATCAAAGTTACTATACAAATGTGAACTCAACCAAAAATACATAAAAAACACAAAATTTGTTTTTTAATATTTTTTTATAAAAAATCGCTACATTTTGTTACAAAAAAAAAATTATTTTGCTGCTACTAAAAGTAGCGATTTTTTAATAAAAAATGTTAAAAAAAACAAAATAATTTGTGTGTGTTTTTTTTTTTTAGGTTTTTTGGGAGTTTAGTTTTTAGCATTTTAGCTTGGGTGGGGGGTGGGGGGTTTAGGTTTATTTTTTTTTTTTTTTGGGGGGGGGGGGGGGGTTAGGTTTTTTAGGTATATATTTGTAGAGTAACTTTGATAGTTATAGATAATTACAAAAATGCCACCTTGTCTTTTTGAGTTTTCCATCAATTTGTATATTTAGTATGTTAAGATTATTTGTACAAGAAGTTTCCCTTATCTCAACAGAATGTTTCCTCTTTCGACATTGATGGCTACAGTAATCGCATGCTTGACATTTTCATTTCTTATTTTTTTAGTTATACACATGCAAATGTGTAATGTTTAGTTCTTGCTTATTCTGACTAGAGGTGCACAAAATAACCGGTTAATTAACCGTAACCGGTTATTAACCGAAACCGTAACCGGTTAATAACCGATTTAGGAATAACCGGTTCAATAGGTTATTTAACCGTAGGTTAGTAACCGGTTATAAGTGTTTAGTATAATAACTGGTTATTAACCGGTTTTTTTAAACCGGTTTTTTAACCGATAGACTGGTTAACCAAAAAAATAACCGAAAAATTCAAAAAAAAGGCAAAAAAAACCGGTTAATAACCGAAAATAACCGGTTAATTAACCGAACCGGTTAAAGTAATTAACCGGAACAGTTAAAAAAATAACCGGTTAAAGTAATAACCGGTTAAAGCATTAACCGGTTAAAGTCAAAAAGTCAAATTAACCGGTATAACTGGTTAACCGAACCGGTTATTAAAATTAACCGGTTTGTGCACCTCTAATTCTGACACAAATAACCCATCATACTATTTCCTTTTATATAAACCCATGTAAGCCCATTAAAAGATAAGTTATGACCCATGTAAGCCCATTGAAAATAACTTACGACCCAAATAACCCATCAAACTATTTTTCTTTTATTCTAACCCATGTAAACCCATTGGAAATTTACTTATGACCCAAATAACCCAACATGTCATAATAATCAGATTTATATTTAACTAAAAGTTAAAAAGGCTTTCTTCACTTTGTGTATTCTGAGGGTTTTTTTTTTACAAAATTTAACTAAAGTTAAAAGGCTTACTTCACTTTGTGTATTCTGAGGGGTTTTTTTTTTTTTTTTTTTTTTTTTTCTAAATAGGTGTAATTACTAACTTAATTAGTAGCATCTTAAATATCTTTAGTCAATTTATGCAGTCAATATCCAAGTCGGCGAAATATTATTTTTTTCTAATACATTTTTTTTCCTTTTTTGCCACACCAGTTTTTTTTTTTTTTTTGACTATTTGATGTGTAACTGATAATTTATCAAATGTTTTGACAATCAGGCTGATCAATCTAATTGTTAAATCAGAGTGATGTTATAGTTAATAAAAGTTATCATTGCTTTGTGTACTTTGTTTCTTGTTGGTTGATTTCCATCTTAATCAAAGTGTTGTTCTTCCTTATCCATAGTTCAACATACACAACAAT